>JANJEY010000008.1:53785253-53795738 GCA_024703695.1 Erythroxylum cataractarum
AAGTAACATATCGAGAATGTCAGGTGATCTTTAACTTTATAAGAAGGAGATAGGGAAGTTAGGCTAATAAGTGCCTAGGGAAGTTAGGCTAATAAACGCCTCTCATATAATAGGAGGCTCTAACTTATGCTTTTACTTTTGAGCAACCTAATCATTTACTTGTTTTTATTTCTTCTTTTCCCTAAGAAACTAAACAAGGAAATGGAGAAACTCCTATGTAATTTCACATAGTGTGGAGATATTAACACAAGGACCTATATAAAACTCAACTGGAATGATTTATGCAAGCTAAGAGAGGAAGGTGGATTAGGAATTATTCCATTGCAATTAATGTATGAATCTCAATTAGCTAAGATTATGGATACTGGTCACTAAGAAGAAGTCTCTATGGGTGAAATGTGTGCATTTATACTATATCAAAAGATGAATCATCTAGATAGCTAAGCCAAAATCAAATTATTTACAATAACATATCAGTGTAAACGTAGGGAATGGATTATTTACAATAACATATCAGTGTCAAGATAGGGAATGGACTTCCATCCTCCTCTATGCTATCGAGAATGTCAGGTGATCTTCGACTCTATAAGAAGGAGACAGGGAAGTTAGGCTAGTAAGTGCCTCTCATATACTAGGAGGCTCCAACATGTGCTTTTAGTTTTGAGCAACCTAGTCATTTACTTGTCTTCATTTCTTCTTTTCCCTAAGAAACTAAACAAGGAAATGGAGAAAATCCTATGTAATTTCTTACAGGGTGGAGATATTAACACAAGGACCTGTACAAAACTCAACTAGAATGATTTATGCAAGCCAAAAAAGGAAGGTGGATTAAGAATTATTCCATTACAATGAATGTATGAATATCAATTAGCTAACATTATGGAGACTGGTCACTAAGAAGTCCTTGTGGGTGAAATGTGTGCATTGATATTATATCAAAAAGATGAAACATCTAGATAGCTAAGCCAAGATCAAATTATTTACAATAACATATCAATGTCAAGGTAGGGAATGGATTATTTACAATAACATATCAGTGTCAAGGTAGGGAATGGACTTCCTCCCTCCACCCTGTTTTGTTTTATAATTAGAGCCCTTTAGGTCCTTTTTATCTCTTGACCAACTACAATACCGAGGATAGAATGAATTATTCAGTAGAGCGTCAACTAGCAGGGAATGCGTAAGGGATGTTATGGTGTATAATATGTGAAAGGAGAGGAATCAAGGGATGTTTAAGGGTGAAAGTTAGGAGCAACAAGCGCTATTGTATACTAACTTTGATATGATTTGCATAATGATAAAACTCAGAGGTCCTAAAATCATTCTCACTCTTTGAATAGCTATAAACTAGCAATTATGAGAAGCATAATTTAACTCCAAAGTCATGAAATGCAAGCAGATACTTTGAAAGGGTTAAGCTTAGATGATTCCATTGGATTATGTACAATTAGTTTCCAACATTTTGGTTCTTAATTGTGAAATGGTTAACTATTTATTGTTTCTTCTAAATGAACCTTGTATTTATCAGGATAATGCCTTTTGATTAATTCAATTTTAATTTTCAAAAAATTTGGTTGTTTTACTCTTATAAGTATAATATAAAGATGTAAAAACGAATGCTTTGAAATAATAAAAGGATAATGTTAAAAATGATTGGAGATAAAAAGGTTTAAAAATAAAAAACCCAATTCCATCTATCTTTTATGTTTTACCAAATTTATGGATTTTACATATTAGAATGTTTTAATAATTTCTATTAAATGTGGATTTGGTAGATCATATCGAGGACACAATCTTTCCATTTAATGATTATATAATTGAGCAAGACAAATTGAACGGGGCACAATCTTGACATTTTAACCATTTGAGTATGATTTTGTGCATATTGAACAGGTAAGGAAGTTGAAGAGGGTAATTCCGTAACAAGGTTAGCGTGGAGTACTAGAAATATAATGCTACAGCTGTAAGGAAAGGTTAAAATGGCACCGACCGACACGGAGTAAACTGTAAATAAACATTAGAATCGTACCGGATCTGCTCCTCAGTGACAGATCACGTCCTATTTCTTGCCTCCACTGTCACAGTTTCCCCTTATATTCATTCCGCGTCAGTGGATTTTCGTTTGCTCTCTCTCTCTCCCTCTGCCTCCCTCCCTAAATCACACCATTTGAAAGGGCCCCTATTTATTGTCTCTGCGTGCCCTATTTGATCTCGTTCTGGTCTTTTCTCGTCCTTTTTGATCCACAATTTAGTGAATTGTACCCATTTTCTCTCTGGTCCAAATTTGTTGGGGTTTGATAAGATTTTGCTTTCTTTTCATTACCACTCGTAGATCAGACCTGATTATTGGCTTCCAATTTCTCAGATTTTTTCCTATGAAGCTGTTTGCTAGTTCTTTTTCTCTAGATACTGACACAGGTGACTCCTTTAAGCCCCCGGTTCTTTACATTGTCTCTCTGGAATTTTAAGGATCTGCTTTATATCTGTATTGCTGTGTGTTTGTTAGATCATCATTTGTAGGCACGCTGAGAGAGGGGGCTAGTATGGCTTCGGTTCGAGTTGAGCCTTCGAAACAGTTAGCCACTAGTAGTCTGGTGGTGGGTTATGCTCTATGTTCAAGTTTACTTGCTGTTATCAACAAATATGCCATTACCAAATTCAACTATCCTGCCCTTTTGACTGCATTGCAGTACTTGACCTCTGCATTGGGTGTCTGGGTTTTGGGTAAGCTGGGATTTTTGTATCACGACGCCTTCACTTATGAAACTGCCAAGAAGTTTTTCCCCGCTGCAATTGTCTTTTACCTGGCAATATTTACCAATACCAATCTTTTGCGTCATGCCAATGTCGATACCTTCATAATGTTCAGATCTTTGACGCCCCTTTTGGTTGCCGTCGCTGACAGCGTATTTAGAAAACAACCTATTCCTTCAAAACTCACCTTTGTCTCGTTGGTTGTTATCTTGAGTGGTGCTGCTGGGTACGTGGCCACTGATTCTGCTTTTACTTTGACCGCATATTCTTGGGCTTTAGCGTATCTAGTGACCATTGTTACTGAGATGGTTTATATCAAACACATTGTATCAACTATTGGATTGAACACATGGGGACTTGTGTTGTACAACAATTTGCTGTCATTGATGATTGCCCCTGTGTTCTGGATACTCACAGGAGAATACAGTGATCTGTTTGCAGCTTTGGCGTCAAAAACTGGTAATTGGTTTGAATTTGACGCATGCTTTGCTGTGTCCTTGTCCTGTGTCTTTGGCTTGCTTATTAGTTTCTTTGGCTTTGCGGCAAGGAAGGCTATATCTGCAACAGCCTACACTGTGACTGGTGTGGTAAATAAGTTTCTTACAATAGTCATAAATGTGCTGATTTGGGACAAACATGCTAGTCCATTCGGTTTGCTTTGCCTCCTTTTCACCCTGGCAGGTGGAGTTCTTTATCAGCAGTCAGTTAGTAAAGCTGTTACTGCCTCTTCCGAGCGTGATTCCATTCCTAAGCAGACTGGGAGTGGAAATTACACTGATGAAGAAGATCAACTTAAGGAAAAGATTGATCATGGTGATGAGGATTGAGGACCACGTTCTGGTAAACTTGCTTGTGCTTTTGTCTAGTTAGTATGTTTAGCATATATACTTTAGTTTGTTCAACTTTCATGATGGTTCAAAAGACTCATTGTAGTATTTGGAACGATTATCCTTGCTTTTGGCAAGTTTAGAGTATTTATGGATAAGATGTTACAGAAAAGATTGCCTTTACTCCCTATCTTACCTGAATGCACCATAATGATTCAAATCTTGATGATCAGAGTTCTCACATACTGCATCTGTTTAGCAGTGTCTTCATACTATGTGGAAAGTGTTAAGCTGTTTTGCCTTGGCCAATATTGAGATCGAGTCAGTTTGGTAAAGGGATAAGAGTTTGATTAGAGCCTGAAATTTATCACTTTTTATTAAGAGAGTGCCTCAACAAAAAAGAATTATTTACTAGGTGCTTCACCTATTAAATTTCATTCGTCAGATAAATTATAGAGAAATACTGTCTTACTGATAAAACGCCCATTAACGCCCACGTAACTCATTCAAGATATTCTCTTTGTCGCAAGTTCACCATGTGAAATTAAAACATCCATCCTCAAATTAACACTTTCGAATGTTGTTCGGGATAGTCTTAACTCTTATTGATCGATGACTACTAGCACGGCTCTTTGAACACTAAGTATACTGGTGCTTGAAAAAAGTTGTCACCAAGGGATAGCTTGCTTGGCTCTTCTCTTCTCTAGTTAAGATAGATGTTTCAATCTTCAGATCCCCCGGACACTAAAAAATGAAAACGAGCAGTGTTCATTCAAGTAGAATGGAACCTCAAGTACTTGCCAACCCCTATTAACAAGGCATACTTGATTGCGCCTTCTTAATTGTTTAGTAATTTATTTCGAAAATGACGTAGAACTTGCTCAGGGTAAACTCCCTAGCTGCATTCCGTCCATTTGTAAGGGTTTTAACGCTCCACCAGTTTTATCGGTCATACCCAGTTTTTCTGCAAAATGATATATTTTTGTTGTTCACAATCACAGAAGTTTGTTAACAATGACACTAATGTAATTGGTGATGGCGGTGTTATGATGGCTTCCGTTTTGGTTTAGGGTTCGTTCACCAAAGAAAGAGCTCCACATGGTTTCAAATTTTCTCTAGTTCCCTGAATTACTCCATCAAGAATTATGACACTTTTTATGAACTAGTCATGATACCATTGTCTTCATAACAGTGATATCTAAACTACAATTCTGGAAGATTACGTAATCTGTCTGGAAATTTTTTGGTAAAAGACACTCTTTGTGGTTACACGCTTTGAAATCCTTTGTCTTGGTATAAGCAGGCCGGGGTTCTGTCCAGTGAATTGCATGAAATGATGAAATTTATTGGATCGCATGCCCTAGACTCCATTTTTTTATTGTAGGATTTCGAATTGGGTGTGATGATGAAAATACTAGTATCTACATTTCTTGATTAGCGGAAACAAAATTCTGTTATATTGTCTAAGTTGGTTCCATTAGTAGAGTTAACTTTTACCCAATGCAGCATGTAAGATTTTGTAACTTCAGCATTTGCTTGCTTTAACCAAATTATCAGATGGTTCCAACTAAGAAGTCATTGACATGGGCAAATATAATGTGGTAGGATTGGAAATTTTGAATCCTTTGATACAAACAGTATTTGTTTATATCACCAGTAATCCCTGCATGAACAAGATCCATCCTTAAAATGGTGAAATCGGTTTCTGTCCCGCACAATTATCTCCCTGTTGTAAACTTTGGAGACGACCTTAGCTGCAGTGTGGCAATCACTACATGTACGAAGGTTTTTAATGACTCGGATGGTAGTTCCGGGACTCGTGTTCAACAGGCCGTAAGCAATTGCCAGCTTCTCACTGTGTACACTAAGTGCTGTCTCCTTTTCCTCTTCATCCATGTCAAATAGCACTTCGGACATGTTGGGCACATAACCGGCTTGCTTTATTCGGTCTATCATATCCGCCAAGATACGGTATATTTCCTTGGACTGTGGGTGGAATGAATCACCTTTTACAAACTGGTGGACAATTCCATCCACTTCTATCAGGCTGCAACCTGGAGGCTTTTTTATGCCTTTAGCTTCCATCAACTCCCTTATTCTTTTAGCGCCCTCCCACTTGTTTAATGATTTATATATGTTTGACAGAAGGATATACATGCCGCAATTATCTGGATTCAGCTCTAGAAGCTGTTTAGCTGCTCTCTCTGCAGCCTCAAGGTTTCCATGGATTCTACAGGCACCAAGAAGACCCCCTAGAACAAACTGATCTGGTGCCATTGGCATGCTAGCAATCAGTTCCTCTGCCTGAGAAACGCGACCAGCTCGGCCTAGTATGTCAACCAATCCACCATAATGTTCGATGCTAGGCTTGATGCCATATACGGCTGACATCGAGTTGAAGTAAGCCATCCCTTCTTCTACAAGTCCTGCATGACTACAAGCAGCCAGAATTCCTACAAATGTAACTGCATCAGGTTTTACGCCTCTGATCTGCATCTCCTGAAAATACTCCAAAGCCTTCTGTCCTTGCCCGCACATTGCGAGGCCAACGATCGAGGCAGTCCAAGCCATAAGGTCTTTCTCAGGCAGCTCGTGAAAGACCTTCAACGCAATTTCTATGCTTCCGCATTTGGCATACATATCCACTAGAGCTGTTCCTAGGGCAACATCCACCTCGATCTTCTGCTTCTTAATATAGGCATGTAACCACTTACCAAGATCAAGGGCTCCTAGGTGAGTGCAAGCAAGCAACAAGCTCACCATTGTCACCTTATCGCCTGTGACACCCTTGGCTTGCATCTTGCGAAATAGTATCAAGGCCTCCTCAAAGTCACTATCCTCTACATGTCCATTGATCATGATGTTCCAACAAAACAAATTTTTGTCCTGAATCTTGTCGAATAACTCTCTTGCAATAGATACACAACCACACTTGCAATACACGTCAACGAGAGCTGCGTTGATGATGGGATATAACCCAAAACCATTTTCTTCAATGTAGTTGTGAATTCTCTTGACCATTGCCAAATCTCTTGCCTTGCCACAAGCAGTTAACACGTTGACCAAGGTAACCTCATTAGGTTTCACATTTTCACTCCCCATCTGCTCGAAAAGCTTCACGGCTTCAACTGTTCGATTCCAATGTGCATGAGCGCCAATGATTGTGGCCCACGAAACCACACTCTTATCTACCATCTTATCAAAGACGTTTTTAGCTGATAGCAAGCATCCACAGTTGGAGTACATGTTCATCAAAGTGTTCTGAATATAAACATCTGAAACAAAACCCAATTTCGTGGAGTGACAATGTAGCTGTTTGCCCTCTAGTAGATCCCCACAGGACTTGAACAATGAGGGAAATGTGAATCTATCGGGCAGCAAGTCTTGGACTATCATTTCTTGGTAGAAAAGAATTGCTTGTTGGTGGAAGTTACTGTTAGTGTAGCCTCGAATCATGGAGTTACATGTATAGGTTGTAGGACTTAGGATTTGAGAGAAGACTAGACGAGCATAGTTAAGGCATCCGGAGTCGTGGAGAGCGCAAAAGGCCACGATTTTGCTGGCAGAAAAGGGGTCGAAGAAGAGGCCATTTCTTAGCATTTGGCAATGAATTTGCTTCAGCTCAGACATGGAGGAGCAATTTTCAAGGGAAACAAGACATGGGGGTGAGTGTGGTCGGTTCATGCTGTTCTGTTTGCTCAAAGGAATGGTGGTGAAATCGGCGACGGCGATGGTGGAGGAGAATGTGTTGGGGATTGTATGGGAGGGATTGTCTGTAGATAAGGGTGGTCTTATTTGATTGTGAAGAGAAAGAGGAGTAGACATTGATGCTTGTTAATTTCTGTTGCAGAGAAGAGCAACTAACGAAAAATAAAAATATCTAAGACCACAGTCCAGCCAAAATCTCTCTTTTTATATAGGGGAAAAAATTATATTATTGTATATGGGTTAGCTCGAAGCTGGGCAGCATCCAAGATGGGCCAATAACAATTTTCAAAACTAGCCCACGTATCTTCAATTAAAATGTGCTTTTTTGTTTTCCTTATTTAAATCTTCCTCACTTAACAGATTGGCAGGTCCTCCTATGCAGCACCCACTGGTTTTATCACATTAAACAAATAGGTGACTACGATCCCACATCTCCTTCTAGCCTCTGGGTGCAAGTGCAACTTGCTTTTCCTGACCAGAAAGGTCTCATATATATGTATATATAGATAGATTTGCAAGAAAAACATGTAATTCTCATGTATTTAATTACATTTAGTAGGTGAATGGTTTTAAGGAGTATTCCCTGTTTCTATATAAATAGACATATAAATAAAAATAAAAATAAATTATTTTTATATATAAATCAGATAGAATAAAATAAAATAAAATATATTAAATAATTAATAATAAATTGTATATAGTTAATAATAAAATTTTTATTAATGAAAATAGAAAATATATAAAAAAAAGTAATAAAAATAAATTATTTTTAAATATAAATCACATAAAATAAAATAAAATAAAATATATTAAATAATTAATATTATTTTTATATAATTAATAATAAAATAATAAATATCCTGTAATAACCATTTTAATATAAGGGATATAATACTCATTTATTATACATTACATTTTATTGTATCTATTTTTTAAACAACATTTTATTACATTATAGTATGAACCATTTTATTCCTCCTAATCAATTTTTTATTATATTGCATTCCATTTTATTATAAATCTTTTTGCTTCGTTATACTTTATTACATTATATTAATTAACGTCTAATCAAATTGGGACTTAATATTATCGATTTGGTAGCTACTTGCAGTGGTTCCAGATTAAAACCTTAGATATGGCACAGACAGTACAAGAGAGTCCAATCATTCAGCACGGGAAGCAGGTAATTGATTGTTGTTAGAGATGTGATAATTAGAGGTCATTTGAGCTTCCCCTTTTCGGCTCCATATGTTATGTCACTCTTACGAGGCTTGCCCACTTAGTTACTGCACCCAGGGGTAGTTGACCTTTTCCTTATTTTTTAAGGCATCAACTTAATCGGTACGGCAACCTTTGTGGATAAACAAATTTAATGTCACTAACCGTCCACTTTCCGGCAATGACGATGTGACCCTGCGCATGGATGGCTTGTTGGATTATTTGTCTTCTAATTCCAGTAAGTTAAACATGTTTACTTCAACACACGAATCCAATGAATCACGCTTTCTAATCTCTCTCACTCCCTCTCCCTACATATAACCACACCAACTATATCCAAGAAAGTAAAGTAGTAGATAGTATAAATTTATGATCTCACGAACTGTATGCCTCTCAAAAGTCTAAGCCTCTAATGGAAGATCATCACACTTTGACAACAAATGCAATTGGGTTTTGCCTCCTTCCCTCAGAACTCATGCAGAAAATACTCCTCCATTTATCTTTACCTGAAATTAGACTTCTGGGGTCACTTAACAAGTCCATAAGAAGCATGATTGCAGATCAAAATTTCGTGCGTGACTACAACTTGCAATCGAGTTCCACCACTTGGCTCTTTGTGTACAGGAAGCGGTGGCGACACGACGCCACCCTTCTTTGCTTCTCTGATCAGTCAACTCGGTGGTTCAACATGGTTGGACTCACCAGGTTACTGAAAAGAGTCATTTTTCCCGGGGAGAGCGTTTATTTTCTGGCGGCAGACGGCAACTTCTTCCTCTTCGCTTCAAACTCCCGACAGGAAGTCATCGTCGTTAATTCAGCCACGAAGGTGGTTAAGAAAATTCCGCCAAGCCCACTCGGTCCACGTGGCACGTCTTCTTGGCGGAGATCTGGAATGAAACTAGTTTCCGGGTCGGATCATTTTCGGTTTTTCTTCGCCGAGTTGGTCGACAACCGCCCGGTTGTGTTTTTTTACGCTTCGGAAACTGACAATTGGCGGTCTTTGAAAGCAATAGAAACTTCAGGCGAGCTGCCACGTGTGAATCGTAAAGACGGCAACCCTATTTTCCTGAACGTGGTAAACGGACCTCGTGAAAGTCTAGTGATAGCCCTGGGATCAGAACACGACGCACCCGTGATTCTAAGGCCGAGATTCTACACAGGACAAGATAACGGGCAGCAACTGACCGTTGGATTTAATTGGGAAAACGTGATTGATCGGTTGTACGTGTACGGCGATGGGCACATGGTGATGCTGAAATCCAACGGCGTCGATGGCATGGACATAGGGGTACGAAAGCTAGAAGGAATAGAATTATGGAGCTTGAGCTTAAACGGAAGGAACTGGGAATTCATATCAAAATTGCCAACTCAAATGATGGAGGGAATAAGGAAACCGTACCAAGCGATGATGGGGTGCTTGGAGGTGGTTAACGGTGGGATGATTAGGATAGCTTTATTGTCTACTTTTGAAAAGGGAGCAGATCGTCTGTCCCACTTACTCTGGCCCTGCTCTGTACCATAACAAAACGTCTGCGTTTTCGTTTTATTTAAACCAGTTTCCACTTTGTTTTCACCCAAGCCAAGCGAAGCCAAACGTTTTCTCTAGCCGAACGTTTTCTCTGCCTAATCCAAGCCAACGTCTCCTCGTCTTTTTTATTTTGCTTCCCGCTTTATTTCATCGATCTTGCTCTTAGATCCGTCTTCTCTCTTTGTTCTATTACAACCGCCGCTCTTCTTCACACAAAGACACTCTTTCTCTCCACCAACTCACGTACCCTGTGATTTGGTATTCTGAGTTTAAGAAAACAGGTGCTTTGACTACTTTTGAGGATCTGGTCTTCTGGGTTTTGGTTGATTGGAAACGGATAGCTCGGAGGAAAGAGTTTGTATGAAATTTCTCTTTTTTTTTTGTATTTATGTGACTTCGATTGGCTTTAGGCAATTTTATAGCTTCAGTTCTGTTTCAAGCCTTGTAGAT
>JANJEY010000008.1:53804746-53818087 GCA_024703695.1 Erythroxylum cataractarum
TCAAGTATTATTGGTTCAAGAGGATATTGTATTTTTGGCTCTTGAACTCAAAGTTGTAATTTGGTTTGATATGTTCTGCAAGCTTAGTAAAACTCATCTTTTGGCACATGAATTATGAATTTGTTTGTTTAAATCAAATGAAAGCAGGTTTCAATTTTGTTTTTCAGCAGGCCCAATATTCTTTTGCGGGTCTTTTCCTTAAATGAATAATTAACATGTTTCACGCCACGCTCTCATGTCCGATGTTGGGCTCCGACAGCGGGGTCCAACAAGTAGAGAAGGAAATGAAGGAGAAGATCGATGTAAAAGAAGTAAGGATGAGGTCAAGGAGAATAAGAATGAAGATGAGCTAAAGAAGAAAGTTGTCTAAAGGTCCAAACTGCCAATTCTATACTTAAAAAATGCTTAAGAAAGATAAAAAATGGAGATTATTTTTGGTAAATTTTTATATCTATTTAAACAACTATTTATTAACATCACTTTTATTGAAATTCTATCATAGATACCAACTTATGTTAAATTCCTAAAAGATCTCCTTTCTAACAAGTAAAAACTCAAGCATTTTTTGATAATCATTTTAAGTGAGAAATGCTTCACCATCCTTCAAAACAAGTTATGCTAAAAGATTAAAGTTCTAAGGAGTTTTCCTATCCTAGTAAAATTGGTAGCTTATAAAAAATCGCTTTAACACAATTAGAGCCAATATTAATTTAATTCCTTATGACATGTTTAAAAAATTATGATTGGGTAAGCCAAAGCCTACTAGAACGAGCATTCAATTAGCAGATAGGTTAATTAACTATCCAAGGAGAATTATAGATAATTTATTAGTCAAGATTGATAAATTTATATTTTTGTTGACTTTGTAGTTTTAGACATGGAGGATGATGTAGAGGTTCCTTTAATCTTAAGATGACCTTTTCTTTCCATTGCTAAGGAAATTATAGATGAATATAACAAAATTTTAATCCTAAGGGTAGAGGATGAGGAGGTCATTTTTAAGATATCTAAATCTATGAAACACACCTTCGATAGAGATAATAATTATTTCTATTTAGATATTATTGATACTTAAATATCTTAAACTATGCAAGAAGTCACATACGAAACCTATTATAAAATTTTATCATGCAAGGAGAGGATAAGAAGAGATAAGAAGACCAAAGGAGAGTAGACTAAAGTCCTCAATTGATGATTTATCAAAGTTATAGTTAAAGAGATTGATGGAGAATTTAAAGTATGCTTTTGTAATTAAAACTATAAAACTACTAGTGATAATTACAAAAACGTTAAACCATGGCTAAAAAGAGAAGTTGCTCAAGATGTTAGAGAGCATAAAAAGGTGATTATGTAGAAATTTTTAACATATGGGGGATTAAATGAAAGAGATCAACCCCTCATTTTACATCCACAAAATATTTGAAGATGATTTCCAGCCAATAGTGTAAACTCAAAAGTCAGCTTAACTTGAATATAAAAGATGTCATAAAAACTTAAGTAATTAAACTACTTGATGAGGGAGTTCTTAACCCTATTTCTAATAGTTTTTGGGTGAAACATGTATAGATAACATTAAAAAAGGGGAGGATGGTAGTATTAAATTAAAATAATTAGTTAATTTGTATGAGAATTGTTGCCTATTAGACGGTGTGTATTGGATGTAGAAAGCTGAATGATGTTACATACAAAGGCCAATTTCCACTATCCTTCACTGACTAAATGTTAGAATGAATATCATGGAACTTATACTATTGTTTCTTAGGATAGATTATCAATCTATTTCTAAATGTAACCAAAACATAGATTATATGGGTTTTGTTATTATACGAGTTTGATATTGAGATCAAGCATAGAAGGGAGTGAAAAACCTTAAATTAGACCAACTGTCTCATCTTGAGAATCATTAAATAGATAAGAAAATGGAAGAAGATACAAATGATTCTTTTCCAAATGAATAACTCTATAAGCTTGATTGTAATTAAATTGGATATACCTTGGTTCACTGACCTTGCTAACAAATTATTTAATTAGGTTTTGCCAAAAAAGGAGGATATATTAATAGAAGAAGAAATTCTTCTTTGAGTTGGGGAATTACCTATGGAGAGACCCATGCCTATTATATGCCTATATAAATTAGATAATCAGAAGGTGTGTAGTATACACCAAGATGATTAGCATTCAAAAGGACTGCCATAAAGGACAAGTTAGAGGACATTACAATAAGAAAAGTTTTTAAAATAGATTTTTATTGGCTTATATTGTTTAAGGATATACAAAGGTAACTGAAGTATTGTGATAAGTTCCAATAATAAGGTAATATCTTTCAAATGGATGAGATGCCTCAAACTTGCATTAATGTTCGTGAGTGTTTGATACACGGGGCATTAATTTCATGGGTCTCTTTCTAGTATCCTTTAGTAATAAATATGTCCTTACTATTATTAATTATGTTTTAAAATAGGTTGTGGCTTAAACTTTGTATATCAATGATCTTCATCTGATGTTCAATTGAAGGCTGAGACAGTTGAACACCAATTGGCACCTTACAATCCTTCTCAACCAATCAACAAAAAGGATTTGAAAATGAAGATTATAGAAGAATCAGTACCTATTAAAAATAGAAATTCAATTATTATCAGAGAACCTTTGAAGAAAATAGTCAAGGTACAAGTCGAACCTATACCGATTAACGATCAGACAATACATCTTCTCAGTCATGAAGAATAAAGACTATATGGTATTCTGCAAGATGAGAAGGTAGAACCATATCCAATGAAGATTTCAAAGGATTGGTATAAAATCTATCCGATTGCGAGCAGAACATCAATAAAGATAGTTCCAGATATACAACCAAGATGTTCAACCCCCGTGAGGAACGAAGAAAAAGGGAAGAAGAAAATTTTTCCTGAAGGCATGAAGATGATCTTACCGAAGAACATATTCAAGTGGCTGTGAAGAACATAGATGATGCATGTATTGTAGCTCAACCTGGAGGTATCTATGTTTCACATCACATTTCAAGGGCATCAGGGAGTCAATTTGGAGTTTTTACTAAAGAAAAAAATTTCAAGGTAGTTGGCACTGTGACAGAAAGACGATATAGAAGTATCACGGTTGAAGGCATCGATTTCAACTTAGAAACCTTTGTGCATTTAATCATGCATTTTAGACCATTAGGTTTCATAACTTCAGTCCAAAATGTGTTACACCTTCTTAGGCAACCAATTTTAAAACTATCTAGACCTGATAATCTTGATCTCCCAAAAGGAAAACAAACCTTCATACTACCCTCAATCAAAATCATAGAGTTAGACGTTTTACCTACAAAACTATTTGTTGTTTAAAACCTTCATCCATTTGGTGAAATACAACAAGATCCTACTGTTAATTAGGAGTTCTTGAAGCATTTCATCAATTGGATGTAAGCTAGTCACAAATAGAAGGAAGTTCAGGAAGCCTTAGCGAAAGATATTGAGGAAATTCATACTAAGGTTGACTCAGTGGGTGACTCAGTGGGTGATCTTCGTGAGGAAATAACACTTTTACATATTACTATTGAATAAGACCTCAAGACGATCCGCATTGACATTCGACATATGTTTTCTAAAATTCTGAAGCTTCTATAATAAGTTATCTTTTTGAGTAATAATAAATAGGGGGAGAACAGAAAGAGAAAAAGAAGAAGAAGAAAAGAAGAAGAGAAGAAGAAATGGAGAAAAGAGAAAAGAGAAACTATTAGAAAGTATTGTATATCATGTGCGTGCATTTCTTGTGTTTTTGATTTGATTACTATTTGTATGAATATCATTTTATCTTTTAAAATTAGGATTATGTGTTATCATCATAAAGGGGGAGATTGTTAAGTCAAGAAGACTTCACTTCTATTAATTTTGATGACAATCAAATAATAATAATCTTAAAAATGTATGAACTGTTTTCATAAGTTTGTTAAGTGCGTAGAAAAATGTAAGTACACTTAGTTTTACCCAGAAGATGCGTGGTCAACACTAGATAATACGTCAGCAAGAGAAGATATATGTCAATAATAGACGATGTGCGATAACAAAAGAAGCCCGACACTAGAAGAAGCGCGATACTAGACGAAATGACACCAGAAGAAGTATAATGCTAGACGAAACAAAAGGAAGATATTCTAGAACGTCTGTTAGTCAATTAGGTAGTTAGAGTTAGTTACAGAACTCAACTAATAACGATTTCTAGAAGATTCAAGAAGTAGTTTCTCAAGAAGACAGTTGAAGACTTAGGCTATAAATACTAGTTCTAGTCGTAAACTAAATAACGTTTTTACAAAAGAGAAAATCTAATTGTACAATAGTTAGAGAAACTCTGTATTCAAAGTGTGAAAGAAGAGAGCTAATACATTTATAACGTGAAGCTCAAAAATATCTTTCCTAGAGAGAGAAAGAAAGGCTAAAGCCTGGAGAGGCTAAGAAAGCAAATAAAGAATACTTTGTGTGAGAGAGACTTGAAAAGTCTTTAAAAGTGTAGAAAGAATACTGGTAAAGTTGAAGAGAATAGTAAAATATCAGACCAACTCTGAGGACTAGACGTAGCCCAAGGTTAAGGGTAAATCAGTATAAAATCGCAGCGTCTATTCCCTAACCCTTAACTTTTAATTTTCTTGTTGTTAGTAGAGTAGATAATAATTTGCGATTGCATTACTTATCGACTTTAGTAAAGTACTTTTGTGATCATCTGAATTTTGTAAAGAAATTCCTAAAGATTAATATCTTTAAAAAGATTACACAATTCAACCCCCCTTTCTTCTTGTGTATTTTACATATTATTTGTGATTTCTATATTAACAAGTGATTTATTTCATATTTCTCTTAGACTTCCTTCTGAAAACAATGGCAAATCACATATAACATAATTATCACATGTGGACTAATCAAATGTTGTTGATATTGCGATCTAATCCAACTCAAAAATCTAACACGAACTAATTAAACTTGACCTAAACTAATAATTTATTATAATTATCTTAAATTATTATTTTGAGTCAGGTTTAATTAGTTTAGATTAGGTTTAAAAATTAGATTAGATTGTAATGTCAGTAACATTTAATTGGTCAATATGTCATGCTTATGTCACTTGTGCTTGATCGTTATTTTTATCAGAAGTCTAAGAAAAGGAAAATTTTTTAAAATAACAATAAACTACTTAAATCTGTGGAAAAATCCTTTCTCTTTTACCCTTTAAATTATAAATATCTTATTCTTTTAAGATAAGGAATGCTCTTGATAATGTTCATCCAATTGTATCATTATCTAAGTTAGATATTGGTAACTTAGTTTTAGATATCAGTGGACTCTTCCTTCTAGATCATCCTCTTAATTAATTTGAGCATTACTATGTAAGCTGGATATTGGAAACTAAGTTTTATACTATAGGATCCTAGTGTATAACATTTTTGTTGCTCAGCTTACCAATAGTAGTGGTTCTGCTCAACTAGGAAAGAGAGGCTTTAGGGTGCGTCAACCGCCTGAATGGTTAAAGGATTACACTACGAAGTAGTTAGAAATTACTAAGATGAGTTGTACTAGCGGACATTATGGTATTGGCCAGAACTATTAGAATCTATTTATATGTACCAGAACTATTAGAATCTATCTATATGTACTTGATAGAATCAATGGACGAGGGGATGAATTTTGCCCAATTTCCCCTCTATTCCTGCCTTTCTCTGTCTCGACTCTACTATACCTTTTTAACTCTCCTTCTCAGCTCGTCTATTGTCTACTCTCCTCTTAATTTTATGCAACATTGGTTCTTTCATTGAGAGACTTCAAGGGTGATGGAGTGGCTACTCATTATAAAACCTTGGAGGAAAGTTTAACAAAAATTTATAAGAGGTTAGAGCAGTAAGCAGGTAGCCTTCAAAACTTAGACAACCTCACAAATCTTATGAACCAGCATGCAACAGCCATGGATCAACACCTTTTGTTGATGGAATCCATTCAGAAAACTCTTGTTGATCTAACATCTAGAGTTGCACAGCTGGAAAAATGCCCTGAGCCCATGACTATTATTCCTTCTATTATTAACTACTCTACACCACTATTACTGATGCCTTATTTGTCAAGCTTAACTATGATGCAATCAATTGAGGAAGCTTCACCTAGTGCCCCCTAACTAGTGACTATCACTCCTTTGCTTCTCCTCGTCTGCCAAAACTAGAAATACCCATGTTGTAACATCTTGTTACTCATGTTAAGGTGTGAAAAGTGAATTATGAGAAATTAATGAGAATCTAGTAAATACATATCATGCTTTGCACATGTTTGCACATATATGATAATTTTGATTATTGCACATGAATATGATTGTACATACATTCGTTGACATTTTTCGGATATAATTGACTAAATAATGTGATTTAAAATGTTAATTGTGATATATTGATGTTAAAAACTTATTTGGAGACTATTAGTATCATTTCGAAATTTTTGGTGAATTTTAGAAATTTATAGAATTTGGAGTATTTTTGGACTGGAAATAATGGAACACTTATATTGTGACACGTAGAATAAATAAGTTAGTGATATGGCACACAAGATCAGTGACACGTGAAGGACATGCAAAGATTACATGTATTATATTGTTTTGGTCAGGAAGAGACTATTGTAGCTTCTGTTCTTCACTTAACCGAAACTCGCTTCCCTATTATCCATCATGGAATAGTTTTTGTGTGGAAATTGATTGACTCCTTACTACTGTAGACTTTGTTGAATCAAGTAAGTGAATTTGATGATGTTTTGTCGATTCTGCATATGAATTTATTCATGAGTGTTTGAGAAGTATAGTTCGATGATGAATGAATAGATGAATGATTTGTGAAATAGGAATATGAAATAGGTTCTATTTTGAATATGCAAAAATGTTGGAAAGTTCATGTAGAAATAAATACTCTGTTTTGGTTTAGCGAAATCTGAATATGTTGATTTTACTATTCATGCATGAATTTATGGAAATGAATTTAAATGAAGATGTGAAATCGTGATATAGAGTTGATGAGTTGATAAGTATTTTTTTGGATGGAATGAAAGAGTAGAAATGTGGGATAAATGCATCAGAGAAAAGTAGAGAGAAATAAAATGCAGTAAATGGAATTCGTAGGAATGAGAATCAGATTTTGATGTTTAAATGTGAATCTCGAATTCTTGAATTATTGTGTGTTGATGAGCTAAAATGAAGTTAAAAGAATCAATTTAAATGTCATTTGTCTTAATTGAAGAAGATTGAAGTGAAGATTACAAATATGGAAAATTATAGTAGAGATAGGAAGTTTCGGATTTTTGATATTTGGATAGTAAACTTGAATTTGATTTTGGTAAGAGATTGTATAGAAGTTAGAAATGCATACAGGATATGTTAGAAGTGTGTAAATCTGAAATGAAAGAAGAATGGAAGGAGAAGAAGAAGAGTAATGAATGGTGAAGAAGAAGAGGAAGCTAGCAAGCTCCCAACTTCCTAACACACTCTGCCTCGCTTAGCTGCAACATGACCGCTTCAAACCATGGCTCCCTTCAATCCAAACTCTAATGACTCCAAACCTATCAATGTCTAACGCCTTCCTATCAGATGCCTTACTCCAACAGAGATGGTGGCTTGCCGTGCAAAAGAACTTTGCTTTAACTACTATGAACGACTTACACCAGGGCATAAGTGCAACTCTCCCAAATTCTTTTACTTATATTGTGATGAGGGTGAATCAAGTTATGAACTAGAGGAAATACCCCTGATCCTCCAAAATATGGGCCAGCAGAGCCATCAACCACTAGGCAAAAGCAACTTACCATTTCAATTCATGCCTTAGAAAGGAAGGCCAACTCCACCATGCTTTGATTGAAAGACGCCATTCAAGGAAAGGAATTAGAGGTGTTAGTTATCACAAGATTAACCCAAAATTTCTTGCAAACCCGAGTGGAAAAATATTTGGGACTTCTAATCATGCCCACAACCGCATTAAATGTGACTATAGACGATGGAGCCACCTTGGCTAGCTCTAGCCGTTGGGAGCAGATGTCAATCAAGATAGGTGATAGCATTTTTTTATTGACTTTTACCTGCTTCTAATATATGGGGCTGGTTTGGTTATAGGAGTCTAGTGGCTTTCTAAGTTATGCTCGGTTACCTTTGATGTCTAGAAAATGAAGCTCTCTTTTCAACAGCAAACAGGCCCAGTTATGCTAGAACGAATTAAAGTGGCCGAAATGACCCAAATTTCATTAAATCAAGTGTACCATACTGTGTGTTTAGAAGGAGTGGCAGCCATTTATACTCTGGTCTTGCAATCGAATGAGCAAACTCCAGTAAACATGGGGGCTCGCCCTCAAGCAATGGATCTAGCAAAGATACTTAATAGGTATTCTATCATTTTTGAGCCACCTTTCGGCCTTCCTTTTAAATGAGAGCTCGACCACCGCATTCCACTCAAACCAGGGACAAAACCTATCAATGTTAAGCCATACCGCTACCCCCATTTCTAAAAAGAAGAGATAGAGACAATGGTGATGTAGATGTTGGAAGGAGTTATTTGCCCCACCATCAGCCCATTTTTTGCACTCGTTCTCTTGGTCAGAAAGAAAGATGGCACTTAGTGGTTTTGTATTGATTACAGAGCTTTGAATGCGATTACAGTGAGGGATCAAAACCCGATTCCTACTATTTATGAAGCTCATGGATGAACTCTATGGGGCACAATTCTTCTCCAAATCAAATCTCTAGTCGAAGCATCACCAATTATGTAACACCGTATTTTTCGAGCCTTGGTCGTGACAAATTACGTGTCCACCCAGATAATGTGCATAAAACGGTGTTTCGTATTTGGATTATCAAATGTCCCTTCTTCCTTCCAAGCTCTGATGAATACTGTATTTAGATCGTTGTTACAAAATTTGTATTAGTATTTTTTGATGATATATTGGTTTATAGTCCTACTTGGGACAAGCATTTGCTTGATTTGCAGCAAGTTCTAAAGCTACTGCCGAAGCACTCTTTGCACATAAAAATGAAAAAATGTGAGTTTGGAAAATCATCTCTTGCGTATCTTGCACATATTATTTCCGAACAAGAAGTAGTATCTAACCCCAAAAAAATAGAGGCTATTCAAAAGTGGCCCGTGCCTACAACTATCAAGGCTTTGAGGGGCTTCTTGGGATTAGCAAGGTATTATAGAAAATTTGTCCCAAGTTTTGCCTCAATTGCCTCTCTGCTAACACATCTACTGAGGAAGGATTCTTTTACATGGAATTTGGAAGCTGAGCATGCTTTTTTCTAGTTGAAGCAGGCATTATCGACTACCCTAGTGTTGCAAATGCCCAATTTTGCTAAACCATTCATTTTGCAAACTGATTTACACTGTTTACAATGTATTCATTGAAGCAAATGTTTACAATCCTTATACAAAAGTTCCATATGACAAGAAACTACAAATTATAAACTATAACTCCTCTAATGTCAGTTGAAAGACTTTTGAGCCATATCTTAATCCAAAATGTTCCTCTACACAAATCTTAAGAACTAGGTCTCTCTTCTCGTACCTAAAAAGTCACGTTGCAATTTTTGATGAATTTTATGAAATAAATAAGTGAACCATCATTGATGATCTCACTCAAGTCAAATACACAAATATAACACAACCAAACAATTTCGCAAAGATTTTCCATTTGATTAAGACATAATGAATTTCACACATTTCACATACGTTCTTTCTGAACGTGTATAACCCAATCAATCACATTATCATAGCATATCACTTTATCTTCACAATTTTAGAAAAGGTTTCATAATCATAAAGATACAAATACAGATGCATATAAGACTCCAGATTTGTTATTATTTGTTATGATTGAGCCCTTTTCAGATACATATATAGATACTGGGCCATTGGGCTCAGTCAAATATAGAAATCATGGAACAAAGCTCTACGTACAAAATTATGAGCTTAAAGCTCTTTCTGACTGGCTACTCTGATCACAACGTCTTTATTAGAACATGCATTTTATGAAATGCATCAAATAATAGAATATGCCATGTATAGCATTCACTTACTATGCACAGACAAAATCTCATATTCATCACACCTAAGTCCAGCATTCAACTTTCATTAAGTATACAGATATCATTCAAAATTCAGATGCAAATAGAACGCTTCCAATACATTCCTGAATATCGAACTCCTCGGACCATTAAAATCTGTAATTCATAAACAAATCACAATCAATTCATTACTAGTTCAATATATAGGAATTAAACAGAAACAAAAATAAATCAATCCTAGTGATATCATCTAGGTTGACTCACAATACGCTCCAATTTATGTTATTGCCTGGATGATCCGACAATGTTTGAGTGACATGTAACTTGAGTGTCTAAAATCATACAATTCACACTTAATTCACATTACAAAGTTGATCAATTAAATACATATTCATTATATACATATGTCATGTTTAATGCATGCTCAATTGTTTTTCCTGGGTATGAAACCTTATTCAACTTTCTTAACCATTCAACATCATACTTTATATACTACTATTTTGCAATCAGGCTTGTACCTTTAAAGAAGCTTGATTTACTCCAAATTCATCAATCACACTTTTCACTTATCCTTAAACATTTTCATGATCAAAATGCTTCTTATAATACACACACGATTGGTTCCTTACATCTGAAATTTTAACAAGTTTAATCTATACATTCATCAAAATTTTTCCATCAACACTTAATTCACATTACAAAGTTGATCAATTAAATAAATATTCATTTGTGCACATATATACATATGTCATGTTTAATGCATGCTCAATTGTTTTTCCCGGATATGAAACCTTATTCAACTTTCTTAACCATTCAACATCATACTTTGTATACTACTATTTAGCAACATAGAAAATTAAGTAATTAGGTAGTACATTCTTATAAAACAATGTTACCATATGTCTCACATTTCTAATTGGTCCAATATTCTGCAATTTATACCCAAAAGTATGCATAGTGTTCTCAGACAGTGATAGAATCCAAAAACTTAAATTCAAGCCAAAATTTGAAACTCTTATAGACATAATTAAAATTAGATTCCTTCATGAAAAATATACCTATATGTCTCTAGTTTAATATAAACTTTAAATAATCCCATTTAGATGTCTACAGACCAATTTATGGCCAAAATACTGATGTATGTTTAGTGAAAACACTACGGATAACATATTCCAGCAATTCTTCTTTCATTTTTTTTCCAAAATTTTTACACTTTATACCAAAGTTAAGTAGTCTCTTTATTGTTCATCAATTATACCTCTATTAGGCCTGAATCATACTGCAATTCTTCATCAATAACATCCCTTATTCCAGTTCAAAATTATTCAATTAATAGCTCACAAATTATCAAACCAGAAACTTTACATTATTATGCGTATAGTCCTAGTTCTTCCCAATTGAAGAACATCAATTTAACATCTTTCTTTGGCATAAATCCACCTACATTATACTTCAAGTCCAAAAATCAATCAATATCCCACGGTTTTCATACACCAAAAACAAAAAACAGAAACACTTCCAAGTCTATGCACAAATTTCCAGCACAATCAATCACTAACATCATATGTAATTCATCCTAATTCATCATCTCTTCTCTATTATGACATGCCATAAGTACTAATCATTTACTTACATGTTTAACTCCAATTCCGACTTAAAAGATCAAACTCATTTAGCTTTCCAAGAAAGCAGAAATGTCATACATTCAAGGTAAAACTTAGATGGATTTCAACTAGGTTTAGTAAGGCAACTTCAAGCTGATCTTTTACTTAACTTTGTGTGGCTAAAACATGGATTATTTGTGCAAAAATTAGGCATAACCATAAGAAAACTCAGGGAGGTTAAAGAAGAGAGTTTTGGTGGTGTGTGTGAGAAGAAAGAAGAAGAGAAATAAGCCGAACAAAACTTACTCCTGCAGAAACTCATCAGATAAGGTGTTAGGTGTCATATAATTGAACAGCCATATGTCTTATGACATGTTCAGCACTTATCAAGCATAGGTTCTGCCAAATGTCTCCAACTAACTAGTTCAGTTTTCCATTAATCAACTATGCCATTTGTCGTCAACTTACCAGCCTATTTGTCACACAATGATTGATTTATTTGTCACCAATTTAACTATGCCAAATGTCACTAAATTATAGGCTAAATCATCCAAATTTTTCATGTATCAATTTATCCTACCACTTGGAATCTTTCCTAGTCCAAATGTACATTTTAATCCATCAATTTCCCAATACGTAACATTTAATTCCAAATTTTCTAATTGAAATCCAATCATACCAAAATTCAAGACATAATAAAACCTAATTCAATCCATGATCACTTAACATTTTTCATACCCCAAAATAAATCAATTGAGTTCATTTGCTAACTTGTAATGTTCAAAAATGTCAATCTGTGTATGAATGCTAATGTTCTACATATATATGCAATATTTAATCTAGGATTAAATCTTAAGCATATTTCTGAAAACAGTCTATTACACAACTACTTAAGGAGATTGAGGAGGATCCATCTAGCCATCCTAAGCATTCAGTTAGAGAGGGGTTAATTCTGGTAAAAGGCAAGGTCTTGTTTATAGCAGAATTAGCACTCAAATAACCCATTTTGCATGAGTACTATAGCACACTAGTTGGAGGGCATGTTGGGAGTTAGCAAACTATGGCTCATATTTCCTTCACTTTTTATTGGCCAGGGATGCATCAAGATATTAAGGAATTTGTGGCGAAATGCACTATTTTCCAACAAACCAAGTCCTTTAACATAGCACCTCAAGGACTGCTACAACCACTCCCTATACCATAAAAGGTTTGGGACTCAATCTTTATGGACCTAATCACCCATCTGCCACTCTCAGATGGAAAGACTCCATTTTTGGTAGTGGTTGACAGACTTACAAAATATGCCCATTTTTGTGCCTTAGGAACTCACATCACTGCCCCTAACTTACAGAGGTGTTTATTTAGGAAATTGCTCGATTACATGGATTTCCATTAGACATTATATCAGATCGAGACCCTTTATTTATGAGAACTTTTCAGTAGGAATTATTCAAACTGCATGGCTCCACCTTGAGCACCAGTAGTGCTTACCACCCTCAATCTGATAGTCAGAATGAAGTTGTTAATCAGTGCTTGAAAGATTACCTTCATTGCTTCATCTCTGACAAGCCAAAAGTGTGGATAAAACTCCATCTGAGACCATCAGGCGCGTGTACCACATTGGCCCGACGACAAATAGTACCTCCCTGAGGGGCGGTATTTTTGGCATGTG
>JANJEY010000008.1:53827088-53838199 GCA_024703695.1 Erythroxylum cataractarum
ACAATTTTGCTTATTCTTTGTTATAAACTTGTTACCCACGAGCTTTCAAGCTCACCCCCCCTCCCCCCCTTTATCCCATCTTCAGGTGATAGCTGAGAGACCAAGTGATCAAGAGCCTAAGGGCATTTCTCCAAATTGCTTATTTTGTAGTTTAAGTTGATTTTGGGAAATCAAGAAGTTTGTTTGTTCAAGGACCTTTTGTAATTTGAGATTTTGAGACGATAATGTAATGTGGCTTGGGATGCCATTGAAGATTTGTAAAACTTTATTCTTTTGATGTTAATGAAATGTGAATGGTGTATAGATGATGTGAGTTAAAATTAGATATATGTGAATAATAAATCAACTTGAGATGACGATTTTGGAACATAAATCGTTGATATATATATATATATATGTATGCACAAGTGAGACGTTACAAAAAGGAAGATAGGAATTATGACTGATCAAATGTAGTTGAAGGTGATGAGACAAATGATTTGAGATTTGAGAGTTTAATGAAATCATTTTGGTAGCTGAATGGTTATGCTGAGAACATTACAATTTTACATAGTGCAAATTTTCAAGTCTTCTATAAGGAAAAAAATTTGTGTTCTGAGTTCAGGGGAAAATCTTGATTAATTTAGAATTAGACAAAGTTGTCTTCTAGAAAGTTGTAGCTTGTCTTTCTTGCTTTCCAACGCTATAAAGTATGAAATTTTTAGATATTGGAGTCAAAAGTTATGGTCCTTATAAGTGGAGATGCTTAGCAGTATAGGACATATCTTCTAGTGAAGACGTATCGTTTAGTGATGGCGTATCATCTGGTAATGACGTGTCATCTAGTGAGGACGATCATCTGGCGAGGACGGATCATCTAGTGATGACGTATCAGTAAGGACGGATCATCTAGTGAGGACGTGTCGTCTGGTGAGGACGCTTTGTTTAGTGAGGACGCTTCGTCTGGTGACATCATATTGTCTGGTGATGACGTCATATCGTGTGGTGCACTGTTCATAATGTATCATTTGGTCCAATTCTGACCCTTTAGATGTCGAAATCTCACTTCAATGTCTTCATGAAATTTGTAGATATTGAAGTCTTATTTTCAAATCCTCTAAGAATGACCTTAATCTGAAATCTCTAAAACAAGTTATGCCATTTGTCCCGAATAGGTTCAATATGATGGAGAACGGAACCTTGTTCAATCCCTTCAGCCCAATCTTTGTTATCCGACCTCCAAACGAAGTGATCCTTGAGACAATAAATTCCATACACATTGTGCTATCTCCCCACAAAAATTGGCAGCATACCAAATTAATTGGAAAATAGTTTTGATTGATGGAAAGTGAAGGAATATGTTGGAATAGCATGAACTGGTGTTATTTTATTGAACATGTTTCGACAATTTGAATATATCTGGATCTGTAGGGTTCCAACTGAGATGATTTTCAATGTGGAGTAAACTAGAGGCATAGGTTTACAAATTATATGAAGAGGTCGAATTCTAATTCAGCCTCTAAGATGTTCAACACTTATAGTATCAGAGAATGAAGATAAACCGAGGATGACTAATGAGGGTTAATTGGAATAACCATACATGGTAATAACCATAAGCACACATTTTATGACTCCAAATGTTGAGCTCCAGAAGCGAGGTCCAATAGTTGTGGTATTAGAGCAATTCATAATCGGTGCCCAACAATAATTTTCCATATTTTTAATCTTCACTTCAATCTTCTTCGATTAACACAAATGACACTTAAACTTATTCTTTTAACTTCATTTTAGCTCATCAACACACATCAATTCAAAAATTCGAGATTCACACTTAAACATCAAAATCCGATTCTCATTCCTACGAATTCCATTTATTACATTTTATTTCTCTTTCTACTTTCATAGGATGCATTTATTCCACATTTCTACTCTTTCATTTCATCCAAAACAAACTTATCATCTCATCAACTCTATATCACGACCTCATCGAAACTTCATTTCATATCAGTAAACTCATTTACATTCATTTCCACAAATTCATGCATGAATAGTAAAATCAACATATTCGGTTTTCTCTAAACTAAAACAGAGTATTTCTTTCTACATGAACTTTCTAGCATTTTTGCAATTCAAAACAGAACCTAGTTCATATTCCTATTTCACAAATCATTCATCTAATTCATTCATCACCGAACTATACTTCTCAAACACTCATGAATAAATTCATATACAGAATCAACAACAGGAAAACGTCATCAAATTCACTTACTTGATTCAACAAAGTCTCCAGCAATAAGGGGTCAATCAATTTCCACACAAAGCCTATTCGGTGATGAATAACAGGGAAGGGACTTTTGGTTCAGTGAAGAATAGAAGCTATAATTGTCTCTTCCTAACCAAAACAATATAATACGTGTAATCTTTGCATGTCCTTTATGTGTCACTGTTCACGTGTGCCATATCACTAACTTATTCAGTCTACATGTCACAATATAAGTGGTCCATTATTTTTAGTCCAAAAATACTCTAAATTTTATAAATTCCTAAAATTCACCAAAAATTCTGAAATAATACTAACAATCTCTAAATAAATTTTAACATCAATATGTCACAATTCACATTTTAAATCACATTATTCAGTTAATTATACCCAAAAAATGTCAATGAATGCATGTACAATCATATTCATTTGCAATAATCAAAATTCTCATGTATGTGCAAAACTGTGCAAAGCATGATATGCATTTACTAGTTTCTCATTAATTTCTTATAATTCACTATTTTCTCCTTAACATGAGTAACAGGATGTTATATCGGTGGCCAAAAGGGCTACTAAAAAATTGGCCAAATGATTATATGTTCCATTTCGCATTCTTGAGAAGATTGGAGTTATGGCTTACCGTATTGATCTTCCTGTTAGAACTAAAATACACAATGTATTGCATGCGTCGCTCCTAAAGAAGTGTAATGGAGGTCCTCCTAACCAGCCTGCCACCTTGCCAAAATTATCAAAAAAAGGTCAATCGTTAATTCGACCAGGACAAATCCTTGGCTTTTGTAAGGTCTGGAAACATGGCAGTTCATTCCTCAAAATCTTGTTAATTGGAAAACTCAGTCTCCAATAGAAGCCTCATGGGAGAACCTAAATGATTTTCGGAAAGATTTTTCAAACTTTAACCTTGAGGACAAGGTCTTGCTTGAAAGGGAAGGTATTGTTGCACACCAACTCAACAATTGTAGTGGTTTGGCCTAACCAGGAATGAGAGGCTCTAGGGTGTGTCAACCACCTGGATGGTTAAAGGATTACACTAGGATAAGTTGTACTAGTGGACATTGTGGTATTGGCTAGAAATGTTAAAATCTATCTATATGTACCTAATAGAATGAATGGAGCAGGGGATGAATTTTGCCCAATTTCCTCTTTGTTCCTTCCTTTCTTTCTCTCGACTCCGCTCTACCTTCTTAACTCTCCTTCTCAGCTCGTCTATCGTCTACTCTCCTCTTAATTTTCTATAACAATTTGCAAGTATTTTGTCTTATGAAATCCATTGTTCTATATATTTGATTTTTACAATTGTTTTAGACATTTAAATTTACTACTTTACCATAAATTTCGTTTCTATTATAAAATCGTACTTTTAAATATTTATTTACAACAATATAAACTTAAAATTTCCTTGAATTAAAATAGTGTTTTTATTTTTTTGGAAAAGGGATTTTAATTTTTTATTCTCTCCTAATATGAATTATTTTTTCTTTTATGAAAAACGTTATTCTTTTTATAGAATTTAAAAGTCATTTTGCAACATATTTAGGTGATAATGTTTCTAACAGTAGTTTAATAATAAAACTCATCATAAAATAACAATAGACTGTACTAGAATTATTTATAAAGCTTTACTCGATTGAATGATTATGTGGTAGAAAATTTTGTAATCAAGTTAATAATTTCTTAGTTTAATTGAAAATTAAGAAATTATTACAAATTTAAATTTTAAAAAATTTTCAGTATAAGATTTTGGTATATTAGGATATAGATAAAGCATCTCTCATAAAGAGATTCTTGTCCTTCTCAAAAGTCTTTTATCTTTTTCTTCTTATATTTTGCCTAAACTTTTAAATATGTTGTATTTACCTATTAAGGATTTAACTTAAGCCTTTTCTTAGCTATATTATTATTATTTTATTACTACTACTACTTACAACCTATTTGGTTCAAGGAATGTAATAGATAAAGAATAGAATAGTTATTCTTAGGAATATAATAGAATGTGTATTATTTTGTTTGGTTTAAGGAATATAATAGATAAAAAATTTATATGTCAATGTTTGGTTTGAAAATATAAACTTAGAATGACAAAGAAATAACTAACAAAAAGATTTTTAATAAGTTATTATTGTTGTTATTGTTATTATTGGTGCTACTGAATATTAAGATAGATTTACTTATTTGAGCATAATGAATTGAGATTCTAGCAAAATAAAAATTTTGAGTAACTTAATTACCTGTAATTTCGCAGGATGCAAAAAGTTATGAGCAAGAAATGTATCTTCTTACATCAGACGAACACAGAAGACAGGGTGGAGATGTTGGTGTCAGCTAAAAGAGCGGAATGGACACACAACGTTTGCAGGACTGTCCCAAACACAGCATGTTCTTTGCCTTATTCAGAATCTAATCTCATGGTCCCCAATTTCCCTCGCTCTCTCTCTTGTTATGGGGATTCTCTCCCTCGCTGTCCCAGTCCCACGCATCACCATCCCTAACGTGACAAATCTGGGTCCTCGACTGTTACACTTCATTTTCCATACTTATAATCGAGCTTTTTTGGGCCTTTCAATTGGTCCCAATTGCCCCCTGTTGTATCATCATAATATATATATATATATATTACCAACTTCAAATCTTACTTTTGATTATTGAGAACTGAAACTTGAACTTTTGGGCCTTTTGAAATGGTCCCAAGTTCAATAATATTGTTGTGGACCACGTCATACCTCCCACTTTCATTTCACGATGCTACTGCCTGTTTTCCTCCCAAAAGAACTCTTTTCAGTTCCACTCCACCTTTCATTCATTTCCTAAGAGATGGGATCTTAGAGAGAGAAGGATGAGTTGGCATTTAATTTAATTACTCTTCTTGTTAATTTTGTAGTATTGGCTAACACCTAATATAATCTTGTTAGGGAGGGTATGACCTGTTGGCTGCACCTAAATCAATGCACGGCGTTATGCTCAAGCAAGGATTTGTGTCTCGAGGACCACAAAAACTCACAGGTGCTAGAATTATACATAGACCTGTGTCTCCAGTACGGCCCCATTTGGTCTGATAAATCAAAATGTCGAGAGAGAGTTAGCATCTGTTTGAGCATTAAAGTAGCCTTTCAAATCTTTTTCTATATCTTTGCACGTAATATCGATGCCCACTTGTTTGGATGGTCCCTGGATATATATATGGTGCGTGTGTAATCGAGATGGGAATGATTATATCGAAAAATATAATAAATGTCTCAATTATAGAAACTGGTTTTAAGCGTATCTTAATCCGTCACAAGATGTTGACCCGATAATTTTATTTGAACAAGTTACCATTAGAAAAGAAGAGAAGAGCGACCCCGGTGATGTTATATTAACGAATATTTAGCACTGTACTACTGTTTCTTTAATGGAGACAGCATATCCTTCTCTTTTATTAAAGCTATCCAGCGGCGGAGACGATCTGGTTTTGCATTGAAACAGATTTTGCCTTGCGTTGAATGACCCAGCTACCTAAAATATACTCCACGAATAAAGCCGTATCAACAAAGCACACGTGTATAAAAATAATATCTAAAAAATTAGGAAAGAAGATTTTCGTTCGTTTTCAAAGAATAGTGAAATGCTGTTAAAAAGTCATTTTCGTATTATTTGAATATAACATTTCCATATAACATCAGCTACCAAAATTAACAAATCAAGAGCTCCAAGTTTCAGATTCTGTTCCAACTTAAACGAAATGAAAGCTGCTTACTGCTAGACATCTCTCCTTCTAAGTGCTAAAAAAGGTGTTAGAAATGTCAGTCCAGTCAAATAATAGTTAGAAAAAGACCTGAAACATGCGTAACGAACATTTTCAAAATAACCATGACATGACACAGAAGAGTAAAGTAATTTTGCAATTAGTGTGTGATAATTTCACCCCCTGCCAGTCCAATCATACACTTGTGTTCTTCTTTTTAGTGGAAAGAAAGGCCCAACCAACTTCACATCTCTTTCTTCCTTCACTCAGTCACTCGCTTACATTACATGTAGTCCCCTGTCCCCACCACTTTTTTCACACTATACTATACTACAACATATACTATACTATATACTATACTATACGACCTTATGTCTGCTTCTTCCATCTAATCAGAGTCCGCCGTAAGCAGCGCAAAAGTGGTACCCAAACTTCACCACTCATCCAACACATACACATATTTCTAGCCTCTTTCTTCTTCTTCTTCTTCTTCCGCCGGTGCTGATAATTATTAGTATCAACAACTATGCTACCGTACGACTCGGCCACGTCAGCCAAAAACCCAAATGTTACCTCCTCCTCTTCCGTCAAACCTCCTGAGATCGATGGCCTTCTGGCCGACGCCGGCTACAAGGTCCGCTCCTCCGATCTCCCCCAAGTAGCTCAACGCCTTGAACGTCTCGAAACCGCCATGCTCAACTCCCCCTACCACCTGCTGCCCTCCGAAGCCGTCCTCTACAATCCTTCCGACCTCTCCTCCTGGGTCGATTCTCTTCTCTCCGAGTTCAACCAATCTCAGCAGTCCCTCCCTTCTCTTCCCTCCGATCTCTCCGATCTCGTTCCCTCCGACAGCTCCTCCTTGTTAGATCACAATTCTACTCCTCATAACCAGCAGCTCCAAAACGTAAATATTCCTCATAATCAGGTCATGGTTGTGGCGGCGGTGGAGGAAGATTCCGGCATAAGGCTTGTTCACACTTTGATGACATGTGCGGAGTCTATTCAGCGAGGCGATCACTCATTAGCTGCCTCCCTAATCGAGGATATGCAGGCCTTGTTGATCCGTGTCAACACCGGATGCGGAATCGGAAAAGTTGCCGGTTATTTCATCGATGCGTTGAGCCGCCGGATTCTTTCTCCAGCTGGTGGTAGTTGTTCTGGTTTTGCCTATGAGAATGACTTTCTCTACCATCACTTCTACGAAGCCTGTCCTTACCTCAAGTTCGCTCATTTCACAGCCAATCAAGCTATACTGGAGGCTTTCGACGGTCAAGATTGCGTCCACGTAGTAGACTTTAACCTAATGCACGGTCTACAATGGCCGGCGCTCATACAAGCTTTGGCTCTACGTCCTGGTGGACCGCCACTGTTAAGGTTAACCGGCATTGGTCCACCATCTCCCGACGGCCGCGACTCGCTTCGAGAGATCGGCGTCCGACTTGCTGAGTTGGCACGATCGGTCAATGTCCGGTTTGCATTTCGCGGCGTCGCAGCTTCGCGGCTTCAGGATGTGAAGCCGTGGATGCTCCAAGTGAACCCCAAGGAAGCTGTGGCAGTCAACTCAATCATGCAGCTCCACAAATTATTAGGACCCGACCGGGATAGGATCGATACGGTTTTGAGTTGGATCAAGAACCTGAAGCCGAAGATCATGACGGTTGTTGAGCAAGAAGCGAACCACAATCAATCCGAGTTCATGGACCGCTTCACGGAGTCACTATACTACTATTCAACAATGGTGGATTCGCTTGAGGCTTGCGCTTTACAGCCAGAGAAAGCATTTGCGGAGATGTACATACACAAAGAAATATGCAATGTGGTGAGCTGCGAAGGGTCGGCTAGGGTGGAAAGACACGAGCCGTTGGCTAAGTGGAGAGAGCGGCTTAGTGGAGCTGGGTTCAAGGCTTTACATTTGGGTTCAAATGCGTTTAAGCAGGCCAGTATGTTGTTGACGCTGTTCTCTGCCGAGGGTTACAGTGTCCAGGAGAACGAAGGATGTTTGACTCTCGGCTGGCATAGCCGACCTCTGATTGCGGCTTCGGCTTGGGATGCCGTCTCCTGATCATTTATTTATTTATGGTTAATGGTAATTTTCATTTTTACAATGAGCTATATATTATTTCCTTTACCTTTCCAAGTTTCATTTTAATTTTATGGAATCGAATGGAATCAAATCAAATGCTGCCTTTTGATATTCAAATAGACCTTTAATTGATAAAAATAATTGTGATTTTAATGTACCGTCTTAATTATACATTGACTTTTTTTTTTCATTTTTTGGGAGAAATTTAGTTATCCATTGACTACTTACCAACTAGTAGTATTTTGTATCTTCTTATGGAGAAAATAGTCCGTGCAATTTGTAATATAAATCAACTCTAATTGTGTTTGACATAATGCCACTATAGAAGTTTTTCCAGACTCTAGTACCTAATTTAAGCGACTTGCTGGAATCTTTAATGACACTTGATAGGACGCGCAAAATATTCATCTATGACCATACGACACCTCTGAATAGTCATATATCAAATTAGTTTTAAGAACAAATATGTGAAGCGTGTAATTTACCTCTCTTTTCCTTAAAACATCTAAAATCATGCGAAATTAAAGTCATATTTTTTAAAAAAATTCTTAATCCTTAAAACAAAATTTTGATGACTTAGAAATTTTTTTTTAAATCTGATTTCTATAGAGATTTAATTTGCACAAATTATTTTAGTATTGTCATTCATTTAAGCCTCTTCATTATTTTAGTAGCAACAACTTAGCTCCCACTTATAAATGGCCTCATTTTAAGCATAATGCCATGATTATAGATACTTAATTTTTTTTTGTATTTTTATAATCAATTTTGTTTTATTTTATTTTGTATATATAACACTATTAGCATAAACGAGAACTCTATCTGTTTGTTTCAATTTTAATTAAATTCATTTTAAAATTACCTTTTTATTTTTTGAAGTCTTTATTTCAATGAATTAGTTATGCTTTAGGGTATTTTGGGTATATTTGAAAGCATAATTGAAATAGGTTTACATTTAGAGCTCGAGGAAATTTTAGACTAGAAAAGGGGGTAAAAGGAAGTTTAATAAGGATCAATCTATAAATGGGGGTGGGGTGGGGGAATCGGGAGAACTGAATTGTGTTGTGTAATTAAAGAATAGAGGGACCAAATTGAAAATAAATGAAAATATTAAGTGTTGGAAAAGAGCCAGATTGATAGAGCATAAGAGTTTCAAGTAACTCAATTCATAAGGAAAACAAAAAATATAATAAGTCAAAAATGAAAATGGAAAATACAAATTGTGGCAACTTATTGTCTAGGAAGAAAACAAAACAATGCTAGGAAGTACAAAAAAAAGAGAAAAAAATGTAACATATCACTATCTTAAATGAGAATTTTTCCACTTAAAAATCCACGTAATGATATTATGTTGGGACCCGATTTCAGAACCGGACCCTAACTGGAAGAACGGAAAACGGAAACGGAAACAAAGCGAAAGAAACGAACGAAAACAAAAGAAAAAGAGTCCGAAGCGGAAACATATGGCGAAAGTAAAAAAAAAAAAGCAAAGCAAATCAAAAGGCGTAAGAATCGAAAGCGAATCGGATACGAATAGAATGGCTCGAATCAAAGCACACAAACGTTTCAAACTAACTCAATCAAATTTCTGACATTTGAGAAACGTAAACTTAGAAAAACTAGCGTTGGAAACTCTAAAGACAAACTCGGTCTAAACCAATTCGAAATCGGTAAAAAAAAAATTCTTTCTTTTTCATTCTTTATTCAATCTCATACGAAGCAATTTAATTTTCCATTTGGAAATTTACCCTCAATCAAAAACCTCAATTCATATAATTCTTCTCATATAAACATATCCCATAATTCATCTTTTAAAAGTCTTATTTTTCCTTTGCCATCAAAACTCACACATGTTATAAACCATTCAAGCCATAAACAAAGAACACTTCTATATTTCAATTCCAACAACACAATTCATCGGACCTCTTGTTCGGAATTCAAATGCAAATCACACTCATACATAACCAAAGCACTTCTAAAATTCTCAAACATCATGAAATAAATGCTTACAAAATATTAATGGCGTTCCAAGCCATATGCAAAACCAATACTAAAATCCAAATTACACAAAACACACAATAAGCAAAATCGAACAAATGCCTTGACTTTCTTTCATCCGATCTCCTGCTCGAAACCTGAACATGAGGATGAAAGGGGGTGAGCTTGACAGCTCGTGGATAACATGTTTATAATTCGAAAATAAGCAAAAATCATTTTTCAAACTTTTGTCATTTTATGAAAATCTCACAGTAGAAAATTTATCAAATAAATTTATTTTTCAACTTTTCAACTTTTCAAATCATTTATAAGCAATTTTTAAAATTTCACGGTTGAAAACCTCAAATTCTCATTCCTCAAAATTCTTAAAATTTTCACAACTTCATGAACAATTCCGAAACATGAATGCAACACAATTATAAACAAAATCAAAGACACATAAATACATCAGAATAGTTTGGGTCGGTCCAGAAACATAACGTATTGCACATTTTCGCATAGTGGTCATGTGCAACTGTGAATAGAACGTACTACACCTTCCCGCATAGCAGTCCAGTGTAGCCGTGAACTTATGAGAGTCTTTAATGGAGCTCTAATGCCACTAGCGGGCAGGCGGACGAAGCCTAGACAAGTACACTTGACCCTCTTATGGGACCTAACCAAACCCACATAATATATTTCACACTTGAAAATCGGATTGCCCGAAGGTACATTTCGAAAACTCAATTCTCATAATCATGCCATATATCAAACAAAATTTTCATTCTCAATTCCGCAATTTCAAAATTCACATAACAAATCAGAATCACATAACAATTTTCCAATCATTCATAACCAAAGAATGCAACACTTATAGCGATTATCAAATCATTAACACAATGAAGGCGAAAATCGTATCAATTTTTGATCAAAATCATTCAAAACAATTTTAGCAATTTATCTAATCATTTGAAAACAATCTATTATCAATTTCTGAAATCATTACAAAATCAACGAATTTAATCATTCAAAAATAATAATTTTCAAAACATTTCTCTTCTTGATTTTTCGAA
>JANJEY010000008.1:53838299-53850637 GCA_024703695.1 Erythroxylum cataractarum
CGTTAAATTATTATTGAATGTTTGTAATGACTGAAAATGTTTACAAATTAACGTGGGCTCAAATTGTCTACGGTTTTTCAGGAGTATGTATGTCTTTATAAAAAAAAATTGATACTAAGTTTCGTCTGAGTGATGTAGCACGCTACCCTCGCGGGGCACGAACTCGAATATTACCATCGATATCGGGTTCAGGTCACGTGGGATAGGGGTGTTACATTAGTGACTGAATTTCAATTTCATTTCTTCACAAAACATGTAGCTCAATGTTTCTAGTTTACAACGAATCAAAAATCACTTCATTTGGACCTCTACATCAAAAGTTATGTCTAAATTACCAAAACATATCTGTGCAGAAGCTTGAGCTCGCCGCGGCAGAAAGGAGCTCACTACGGCGAAACCCATAGGTTCACCGCAGCAAGGGCGCTAGTGTGTGCGCGCAGTGGCGTGCACGTTTGCGTGCGCCACGACGTGCACTCTTGTGCGCACCGCGGCGTGCACAAATGCGTGCGCCGCGACGTGTGCATGACAACGTCGTGACGTACGAGCCCAGAAACTCCCGAAACCTGATTTTTCCACGATCTTCGTCTACAATCCTTACATAAATCAAACATAACTCATCTTAACCATAAATTATCATTGCTACTTCATTTCTAAACTCATTCCAACACAAAAAGCATCCACAAACACACTAAAATCCTAAACCCTAAAATCACACATATTCTTTAACTCATTCGAAAGCTTCTAACACTTAATCCTTTATTAACTAACATCAAAACATGTTTTATTCGTCTAATCGAAGGGAAAGATGCTTATATTTACTTGATTTGGCATTAAATTCTTCAAAATCTTCAAACCTAGCTTTCTCTTCTCCTCTTCCTCCTCCACGGCTTCTTCTTCTTTTTCTTCCTTCCTTTTCTTTTTCCTCTTCTAATTTGTTTCACTTAAGCCTTAAATGAAGGAGCAAAGACCAATATGTCCCTCCATGTAAGCCTTATACCTCTTACCCTGAAGTGTGATGCCCAATTTGCCCTTATATAATCTTATAACTTTCATAGTTCAATTCAGAAATTAAAAATCTTAGGGACTGAATTAAAAATTTCATTCCATTAGATAACTTGTAGTCCCATGTCTCTAGTTCATTTAGAAACCAGAATCAACTTAATTAGATCTCTACAGCTCAAGATATCATTAAAATACTAAACCATGCTCAGAAAATATCTAACTCACTTTGATTAAATAAATCTCTTCCAATTTAATCTTAGAACAATCATAATTTCCCATAATGATGTAGTTAATTGTCTTAGAAATCCAACGCTTTGAAAACTAAATCAATCGGATGTCGGACGGAGAAGTTAGAAGCAAAAGAACTGACAGGGGTTGGATCACCCTAAACAGTAACAGTAACTTGTAAAAATTCTTAACTTCCTATTCCATGGTCCAAAAATTCCATACTTTACATTAATGGAAAGATCAAAACATAATCTAAAACTTTCATGAAGAACTTAAAAACTAGATCAACCTCTAACTAGGTCAATTTCTCATTCAATGTTCTGCCAGAATTTATCATTCTAAAACAACATCCAAACTTTGAAATTTCATATCTTCTAAATTTCACAACCAGAAATAACATATTGTACATCATTGAAAAGCTAGGATAGTCTTCTATAACTTTCATGTAGATCACTGAACTTAATTCAGACCACATCGGTACATAGTTTGCCTCAAATCACATTACACCTGAATGTACCCTTATGGATATTTTCACACAACAAAGCAATTTAATACCTAACTTTGACTGATCATAACTGTCACTCCCGATATTGAAAAATAGCATAATTTATGGCGACAGAAAGTTTTTAACAGAAGCTACAATTTTCAAGAAGATCATTTTCTCAAATTCTGCTTAAATAAAAAAGTCAACTCTCTATAACCAAAAAGTCAAACTTTCTCAATTCTTCATATTCTCACACTTTTTCTCTTTATTTCTTAATTTTTAACTTCCATTTTAAAACAATGTATTCACCCTCAATTTCATTTAAAGTCAAAACCAGACTTTAGACCATAATTAATCATAGACATCAATAACAAAAGCATATACACGTCTATACTCTCTCATCATCAACTTGCTAAATTCACCTATCATAATCTCATATAGCAATACACATTCTTGAATTGTCTTTTTCTTTCTTTGCACATGAATAATTTACGAAAAATTCCTCATTTAATGTCAAATTTTAACTCGCAATTCTTGGAAAAGTTCGGGGTCCAACATTTCTCCCCCTCTTAAAAGAATTTCGTCCTCGAAATTCATACTTAAGAAATCACCAAGTAACTTGTTCTCTCACATAATGTCTTTTAAAAGATCATAGTCAATCACTTTCTTATCTAAGTCCTCATCATACATATTTCTCAATTTCTTCACAATTTTTCACTTCTTGTGTCAAATACACCACCATTGACTTGTGAAAATATGTTAAGAAATATTTAAATTCCACTAAAAGATTGGGGTACAACATATTAGGTGATCAATAGGAGATCTAGAAATAAAAAGTTATTTTCTTCCATTTTGACTCCATCCAATTAATTTTTGGCAATTGGTATGATTTGTAATAAATTTTATAAATCAATAAGGACTTTAAATGAAAAAAATAGTTTAATATCCACTTATAAGGTGACATGTGACATTATAAGTTGATAACATGATATACTCTCAAATACTACAAATAAAGTGGTCAACTCATCTTCAGGAAGGAAGATTCTAAGATAATAAGCACCTCGAAACTCTGATGCAACACCATAAGCATTTATAAATTTTAAGATACTTTGAAGCTTTTTTATGCATACAAAGAGAAGGACCAAATTTACAACAAAAACATCAGCATTATGTGAGAATAAGTCAAGTGATCCTAAAAAAGATAAGCAACACGTGTTGGTTTATGCCCTACAACCAATCGCTTTGATTGTAGTTTAGTGACAAATTATTTAAATTCATTATCTTGTACATGTTTAGATGTATATGATAAAGTCCATGAGATAATTGTACATTCCGAATAAAATTATAATGAGATTATAATTATGAGATTCATATTGCATTTATGTATTATTCCTAAATGTTCTATTTCATTGTTCTATTAAGATTAGACATTAATAGAACGTAAAAAACTAGCACATATTTTGTTTTTTATTATGAAGGAAGTAATCAATCTCATAGGCTAAAATATAGAGATACCTAAACAAACATGTGGATACTTGTTAGAGAAAAAGTTCACTGAACAGACCTGATATGAGAAATCTGTTTAAAACATTAATTGTATGTCTATGAAATTCTCATTGTGATAATTGTATAAATGATCCTTTGACTTAAGGTCATCAAAGTTATCTTGTATAGGGATTGCTATGTTTGATACTATTTATGATCTATTTAATCATGGATCATTTAATCAGTAGCCAGTGGATGTAGCATGAACTATACAAAGGTAGTTCAGTGATCAAGATAAGATTTATCACCCTAAAATAATTAGGGAGAATATTTTGTTATTCTCGATTAGTATTGATTCAGGAAATCCTTGGTTAAGGTGAAATGATGTTTTGTAAATAGTTTACAACTGTCATTAATTGAATCGATAGCTAATGATAGAGAACTAATATGATTAGATTCAAAATAGAGTAGAGATTAATTTCATACTCTATGTCTAATCGGAACAATGTAAGATGAAAGGATTGAATTATACAGAAAAATTATGAATGAAAAGGTTAGTCAAAACCACTTTGATATTGCTAAATATTTGGGTAATCATGACGTATTGCTAGATGCCAATCTTAATATATGATTATAAATTATTTAATTAGAGAATTAAAAATAAATTAAAAGTAGCTTTAATTTATCTGATTCTAATTATGAATTAGAATTAGATTTTATAATTATTGACAACATATTTGAAAACCTAATGAGACTCACATATAGAGTAGGTTGAAGAGAGTAGAGTTAATTTAATTAAGTTGGACTTAATTGTAAAGTTTGAGAAACTTTATGATTAAATATGAGATATTTAATAAATAAGGATCAATATGAAATATTGAATCTTATATGGACATAATTGGTATTTAATTAGAATTATTTGTAATTTTAATTAAATTTTAATTGAAATTAGAATTTAATTTCAATTAAATTACTAAATCGTCCAAAGCTTATTTATAAATAGGCTCGAGCTCGATGGAGCTAGCACTTCTTGCTTATCTCTCTCTCTCTGTAAGAGTTATAGAGTTCTCTCAACTCATTTTAGGGATACTATTAAAGAGATATTTGTGCGGCTAAGGTGGTTGATACATATCAGTTTCGGAAATGATTTGAAGGATACGACAAGATAAATATCAAGTTTCGAAATAAGGTATGAATTAAGTTTTTGCTTTATTATGATTTGTATTAATCATTTTATAGAATTAAAGAGATCTTGGTTTTCTAGAAATCAAAATTTACGAAAAAGTTTTGTAAATATTTTGCTACGATCAGGATCTGATTTTCACCCGATTTCCAAACAGTGATATTGAGCCAAGTTTAAATTTATGATTTGATTGAAATTAATTAATTAGAAAAGTAGTTTATAATAATTAGAATTAATTATTTTTGAATTAGATTCAAATTAAGTAATTAGACTCCTTAAAAATTAAGAAAATTGTTTTCTTAATTAATTAAAAGGATATATCTTGATTAAATTTATTTATTTCAATATGATTGAGATAAATTAAATTTATCATTTTCTTTGTTTAGGGAATTATTATTCAATTTATTTAGAAAATTTTTCTTAAATAATAAGTTTCCTGATTTATTAGAAAAGACATTTTCTTGATTAAATTTGAAAAGTGTTTTCGTTTATTAATTAAGAAAATATGCTTTCTTTAATATTTTGAAAATAGTCTTCTAATTTATTAAAGAAAGATTTTCTAATTGATCAAGAAATTAATTTTTGAATAAATAAATAAAAACTTTCTTAATTGAATATGAAAGATGTTTTATTTAATTTTAAAAGTTGTTTCCTTTTAATATTAGAAAATAGTTTTCTAATTAAAGAAAAAATAATTTCTAATTAGATTAGAAATATTTTTCTAATTGGAATAGAATGTGTTACTTATATAATTTTGAAAAAGAATTTTTTCTAAATTATAATTGTAACATCCTGTTTCCATACTAAGGGTAGAACCCTAAAATATGGAACATGTGGGATATCAATGAGAGATTAGAAAAGTGTATTTCATGCTCATGCATAATGTTAGCATGCACACACGTGAACTGGAATAATGCACACATTACAATGATTTATTCATGCACTCATTTGACATCTTCCGGGTATGAATGATTGTTTTAATGTGATTATGAAGTGGATAGTGAATCTTTTTGCCTTAAAAGGTGATCTGGCGAATTAAATTATTGATTTAGAATTTTTGGTAAAGTTTGAGAGTTTTCAAAAGTCAAGGATATTTTTGGACTAGGGAAAATACTAAATGGCAGAACAATTGATAAATGGTAGTAGAAATAAGAGTCAGATAGTAGTGGAAATTTTAGAAATGACATTAGGATTCATTGAAAAATGATACTAAAGATTGGGAGATAATTGGAATAGAAATTAGAGTTAATTAGACTAGTTTAATAAGAGAGCCTAATTTAAGCTCAAAGGAACTGGACATGTAGTAAGTGATAAGTGTCAGTTGCCAAGCTAAGTCTTTATTCCTACGGTTATAATTGAAAGACAATTTAATTGTCTGAATCTTGCTTACTTCGCCTTTGTCTTCATGACTTTCTCCACCTTTTGTAAGCTTCTTTACCTTCCACGAAATTTCTCACCCTCATAATGCAAGCTTTGCTCCCACTTTTCACTTGCTATCTCTTTTTATTATCTTCTTCACTGTCACTAAAATACCTAACCTTATGGCCTTCAATTGCTGATGATCGTGTTATAATGGAAAGCTTGGGTTCACGTGATTATGAAGAGTTTGGAGTTTTAGCAAGTGAGTAACATGTTAAATTCCCATGGCTTGTTTAAATATGAAATAAATATGATGATTACAAAATAGTGAAACTAACGGTCATTATTTATGTACATTGTGGATATAGGATGAGAATATTGAAATCTTGTTTGTGTGTTTGGATGATTAATATTTCATAAGATATTGTTGAAGTGATTTTTTAGATAGAAAAATCATTGAAAGCGTGTATAGAAAGAGTGCAGAAACTTGATGAAAATTTAAGATGTGTATAATCTGTTTTTACTGTTATTATACATAAATTTCTTTGGGTGTTTAGAGATGAGCTTAAATGAATATAGAGTTAAGGAAAAAGGATTAAGTGAGGTATTGATATAGAGAGGATTAAAATGATAAATGAAGTGATGAAGTGAGAGTGTTGATGGAGAGGAAGAGAATGCAGAAAAATGACAAAGTGCAGAAAACATGATGAAGATGCATGAGTAATGGGTTCTGTTTTTAACGTTTATGAACAATCATAAATTCTATTTCTTTTGTGAACAAATTGAGATGAATGGGAGTAGAAATTAAGAGGGAATAGTGAGGACATAAGTTAGAGATGGTAAATTAAGCAAAAGAGAGGAAGAAGAGAAGAACAATCAGCAATTTGTGAATCTGGAAAAGAAAAGAGGCAGTGCATGATCGTGCACAAGCACGATCGTGACACTGGTGATATATTTCATACTGCACCATCATGCACGAGCATGATCGTGACATTTCTCACCTAACTAGGATTGCATGATCGTGCTTATGAAGGATCATGACAATGAAGGCTTACTAAAAGGGACGATTTCAAACATCTTTTATTCTTTTGGCTATAACTTCTTCTCCCGATCTCCAAATGACGTAAAATTTGAACCAACAAACTCCTGACACATTTTTTAAAACAAAATTTATGGCTATATGAATTCATTATGAAAAGATTGATTGATAAGTTTATGATGAATTGTGTTGGAATTTGTTGAATGCAGTGTTTTTACTAAATATGCTTCGATATTTTGGCCATAATTTGATATGTAGCTATACAAATGAGATTGTTTTTATTTATATTAAACTAGAGAAATATTTATACAAATCTCTTGAGAAATCTAATTTTAATTATGTCTTTAATAGTTCCAAAATCTAGCTTGAAGTTGAGTACATAGTATTGTTGTAGTTTAAGAACAGTCTGAAGTGTTTTGAGTATGACATTCAGAATATGAACCAAATTGTATAATATTGGTGTCATTAGGAACTGAAGACATAGAGGAACATTTTTTAGATGAAAGTATTGCCTAAATATTTCATTTCCTTATCTTAATGACCATGAAAAATGGACCCGAAAAATTTGTTTTGAAGAAAAAGCTAGAATGATTGATTGAGTTATGAACTTATTCTCAATTTGTTTAATTGAGATGTAAACCTAAGTTCAACTTCAACTCATAAGATTTTTGATATATGAGTGATCATGCTAAGAGAATAATGGAAACATTCCCAAAATAGTCAAATTGAGCATGCATTATACATGACACATATACATATGTATACAATTAAATGTTTATGTAATTGTGCAATTAATAATGTGTGTGCAATGTGTGTATTGCATAATGTTGATATGCAAGATAAAATTTCCAAATCCAGATGTTTCCAGATCATGGAATCTAATACTAATCTGGAGCGTACTATGAGTCGACCTCTATGGTCTTATTTTAATGATTGTTCTATTTAAATTATGTATTTAATAATTATGTGAATGTGATTGTACTGATTCTAGACAATATCTGAGGTGTTTAATGGATGAATAATATTGGAAGTGCTCATATAATGTGAATTGAAATGACTATGTGATATATAATTTGATTGTTGCATGTTAGACCAAGTTTCGAAGAAAAATATGAATGTGCATGTGAATGAAATAAGTGATTCTCAACTTAAATATTGAATGTTGAACCAAGGTCCAGTGACATGTGTAAAGTGAAATAAAGTGATAAAGTAATCTTATGTGAATGATGCATTTCATTATATGATTGCATAATAGCATAAAGGTTGATGTGACTAAAGTAGCCACCGAAAAATAGCTTAAAGCTTATAAAGTGATTAAGAGCCGAAGGCTCACTATATATAATGAGTCTTGTATCTTTAATGGATAAGGGACAATTATCAATAAGCCCGGTATCCACAAGGGATATAGGGCAGCTACAGGCACTCGGTCACAATAATAACAAATTGAAAATGAGTCTCATAGGCACTGCATATGCATCTGATATGTATGATTTAAATAGTTTGACTGATTTAGATGTGAGATATGTTTTAAGTGAATATGAAATGTATGTAACTCAATATGATGAATTAATGAAATGATGTGAATTATTTGATTATATGAATTGATATGTTATATGATTGAGTGAGCCATCGAGGATGGGCTACTTACTGAGCTCGCAAAACTTAACCCAAAATTTGCAATATGTTTCAGGCTTAGATAATACCTCCAGTTAGAAAAATTGGAATCTCGCCACTACATTTAAGTAAAAGATCAAGGTCAGGATCAGTTCGCGTCTGCATTTGTATTTCTTTATTTTGTATTAAATTGTGCATTCCAAAATTATTGTATTATGTGAGTTTGATCAATTCTATTTTTGTAATAACTTTCCAAATTAGAGATGTTTGTAAATGAGAATGTTCAATGAGTGTAGTAACACTTATGAATGAAAATGTTTATGAATAAAGTGGTCCCAATTTGTTTATGATTTCCTACAAATAAGTGCATTGTTTTTAAAAAATTTTAATGAGTTCGATTGTTTGACTATTCTAGAATGTCACCCTTGCGGGGTACGTACTCGGATATTACTCAAGATGTCAGGTACATATCTTGCGAGAATGGGTGCTATAATAATAAGTAAGAAGAATAATTTATTGAAAATTGTTTTCAATTAAATTTTATTAAAGGAGTCAAGATAAATTGGAAATAGTTCTAATTGGAATTGAAAATAGTTTTCAAACCAAATTAAATTTCTATTTGCAATAGGAATTTAACATATTTAGGAATCACTAGGTTTAATCTAAATTATTTTTTCAAGGAGTTGAAAATATTATTTTAGATTATGAAAATCAATAACTAGAATCAAATAGAGTTTTATATATTATGTTGGACCCCGATTTTTAAGTAAAAATTAGAAATTATAAAATGAAATTAAATGAGAAAATATGACATGATTCTTTGAAATGAATAAAAAGTATAAATGAATTTATGAGTTTTTGATAAAATGAAAGACAATTGGGTTTCTTTGTGTTTTGCATATGGTTGATAAAAAGATGAGGTATTGTGTTTTGTGTTTGGATGTGGGAATTGAAAGATGTGGATAAGTGAAGTGTTGTGCAGGTTGAAGATTTTGGCTAGCGAAAATTTAGGAGAAATGCTGTCAAAATGTTACTTATAGGTAGAAACTTTGTCCGATTTTTTTACCCTATTAGAGATAGCATTTGACAAAAAAAATCTCTTGAAGATTGTAACTGAGGTTTTGATCTTTTCAATGATGTATAATATGTTATTTTTGGTTGTGGATATTGGAAGATATGAAATTTGGATATGGTATAGGATGACCAATTATCTAGCAGAAACTTTGACTGAAAAATTAACTTAGCTAGAGGTTAAAATTGTTTTGAAGTTCTTCATGAAAGTTTCAGATTATATTTTGATCTTTCCATTTATGTAAAATATGAAATTCGTGGAATATGGAATAAGAAGTTTTGACTTTTACAAGTTGTTGTTACTGTTTGGGAAGAGTATTAGTGGACAGAAACTTTGATTGGAAATTCGACTCCCTTAGAGGCCAAATAGATTTTTCTGTCCTTCATGAAAGTTGTAGGTTGCTTTTTGATCTTTTTATTGATATAAAATATGACATGTTTGGATCTTGGAGTTGAAAGATAGAAATTTTAGAAGTTGAGTTGTTGTTTTGGGATGACTAGTAGGGGCAGTGAATTTGATTGGGATTTTGACCCCTTTAGAGACAGAATTGATTTTCCGTTATTCATGGAAGTTGTAGATCTTCCTTTCAATTTTCTTTTGATACTAAGTTTGTAAATTTTGGACTTCTTTGTAAAAAGTTATGAATTCTTTAAATTCAGTATGCGTTTTGGAGCGACCACTTGTTTTGGCCGAGCGACCTTTGTTTTGGCCGAGCGATCTTTGTTTTGGCCAACCGACCTTTGTTTTGGCAGAGCGACATTTGTTCTGGCTGAGGGACCTTTGTTTTAGCCGAGTGACCTCTGTTTTGTCCAAGTGACCTCTGTTTTGGCCGAGCGACCTCTATTTTGCCCGACCTAATCCGACCCTCTCTTACTCTTTTGCTTATATCTTTTTCGTCCGACATCCGATTCACTTGGTTTTTGAAGCGTTGAATTTTTAAGACATCCCTCTATCTTCCTATAGAAAATTTAGAGATTTTTTAGATTAAATTTAAAGAGTTTGATTTAATCAAAGTGAGTTAGATAATTTTCTAAATATGGTCCAGTATTATGAGAAATTCTTGATCTATGGAGATCCGATTGATCTGATTCTTATTGAAAAATAAAATAGAGACATAGGGATACAAGTTATATGAAAGAATTGAATTTCAATTTAGCCCCAAAGAATTTCAATTTCTGAATTGAATTTGGGTTTAGTGTGGAGTCTTGGATTAGTAAGAGTTCAAAGTGTTTAGGCCATAACATTTGCTCTAGTCATCCAAATGATGTGATTCTTGATTTGGATTAAACTAGAGAAATAAGGCTATAAATTTTCTGAAGGACTCAAGTTTCAATTTAGTCATTAAGAATGTCAATTTTTGTATGGAATTAAAGTGCTGGAAAATGATTTAGCATAAGCATAGTCCTAAATGTTTGAGGTGTAACTTTTGGAGTAGTGCACCAAATTAAATGATTTTGGTGGCTTTATGAATTTGAGACAATGAGAAACATTTATTTAGAAGGAAGTTTTAGCAAATTCCTTCATTTTGATTGTTAGAAAAATGTCCTAAGGTAAGTATGAATTAAAATGAATTTTAGGGGCAAATTTGGAAGATCACTTAAAGTGTTAAGTTTTAAGGCTTTTAAGGAAGGACAATTGGGTATTTTGGCATAACAAGACATGTGGCTGTCATATAAGAAGAGTGAAGCACGAAATTTTGTTAAGTTGGAAAGAAAAGAAAGAAGAAAGAAGAGAGGAAGGAGTTTCGGTGGAGTGAAAAGAGAAAGAAGAGAAGAAATTAGGGTTTCGATTTTTATGGGCTTTCAAGAAGGATTTTCACGTTGATTCAAGAGAGAAAAGGTAGAGGATGATGAGAGCTCCATGATGAGCCAAAAAATTCCGAAAATGGTGCAGATTAAGGGAATTGTAAGTGAGGCATTAGAGAAGATTTAAGGAATTTAAGAGAAGCAATGGAGAAATTGAGGCTTTGAACAAGTTCCAAGTATGAAAATGAAGTGGCTACCATGTTTATATTTTGATTTATAAGCCAATTATGTGATTTCGAAAAATCAAGAAGAGAATGAAAATTATTAATTTCGAATGATTAAATTCGTTGGTTTTGTAATGATTTAATAAATTGATAATGGATTATTTTCGAATGATTGGATAAATTGCAAAAATTATTTTGAATGATTTTGATCAAAAATTGATACGATTTTCGCATTCATTGTGTTTAATGATTTGATAATTGCAATAAGTGTTGCGAATGATTGAGAATTGTTATATGAATTTATGTGAAATTGTGAATGCCAATGTGTAGCATCCCGCTCCCGCAAGACCCAAACTTGACATCGAGGGTGATATCCGAGCCCATGCCTCACGAGGATGGTATGCTAGAACAATCAATTACAGTACGAAAACTCAGTATGACATTTTTCTTTTGAAAACTTTGTATATGCGAAATTCAGTAAACGATTTGGGTCCGATTTAACACGAAGACATTTTCAATCATACACGATTTCAGTCATTAAAAAGGAACTCAACAGTATTTAATCAATCCATATACAAAAATCCATAGCCAAAATTGGGCCCAATGCTATTCCTGAACACTTTCAGTAATCACATTACAAATACAACTTTTACCAATTGGGGCCCTCTGAAGTAACAGTACTATTCTGCGGACATGTAGAAATACAATTTTACACAATGACAGAATGACACTAATGCAGACATGAACTGATCCTGACTACAAACTCTTACTTGCATGTAGTAGACATACTCCCGTTTGTCTAATGGGGTACTCTTCAGTTCCTGAAAAAAAATAGTTGCAATTTTGGGTGAGTTTGCGAACTCAATGAGAAACTATCATCGATGGTTCACTCAATTCATGCAT
>JANJEY010000008.1:54113728-54133324 GCA_024703695.1 Erythroxylum cataractarum
CGATCTAAGATGAATCCAAATTCTGAGTTTGAGCTGAGAGATGAGACATTGCAGTTGAAGCAGAGACTATGTGTGCCTAATGTGGAGGATCTGAGGAAATAAATTCTTGAGAAAGCTTATATGGCTACCTATACTATACATCCTGGTACTACTAAAATGTATAACACGCTTAAGAAACATTTTTGGTGGCCCAGAATGAAGAAGCAAGTGGCAGAGTATGTATCTAAGTGTATAACATGTCAGCAAGTTAAGGCTGAGCACGAAGCTCAAGTGAGGAAGTTACATTCGTTGCTCATTCCGGAGTGGAAATAGGAGCAGATCATTATGGACTTTATTGTGGGATTGCCTAGGACTCCGAGGCAGAATGATGCAAAATGGGTCATAGTGGATTGGTTGACTAAGATGGCCCACTTCTTACCAATGAGAGAGAATAACTCACTAGATCAGTTAGCCTGAAGATATATGAATGAGGTGGTGAGACTGCACGGGGTTCAATGTCCATTATATCAGATAGAGATTTCAGATTTACTTTGAGATTTTGGAAGAGCTTGCAGTCTGCCATAGGTACAAGATTGAACTTCAGTACTGCATTTCATCCTCAAACATACGGATAGAGTGAGAGGAAAATTAAAATTATTGAGGATATGCTCAGAGCTTATGTATTGGAGTTTCAAGGAGCTTAGGATCAGTATATGACGTTGATAGAATTTACATATAATAATCACTATCACAGTAGTATCAGAATGACACCATATAAGGCATTATATGGCAGATGAAGAGGGCTTAAGAATTGTTGAAGGCCCAGAATTGATACAAGACATGGTGGATAAAGCGAAATTGATCCAAAGTTGAATTAAAGCAGCTCAAGATAGACAGAAGAGTTATATGGATCAACATCGACGGGATATGGAGTACAGTGTAGGAGACATAGTATTTCTCAGAGTATCAACTTGGAGAGGAGTATTGAGATTCAGTAAAAAGGGCAAGTTGATCTGTAGGTACATTTGTCCTTATGAGATCCTTGAGAAGATAGGATCTTTAGCATATAAGTTAGCTTTATCGAATGAAATGTCTCAATTGCATAATGTGTTTCATGTGAGTATGTTCCAAAGATATCGATCGGATCCAACACATGTGATACCAACTCAAGAGATTGAGGTTACTAGTAACTTAAGCTATGATGAGGAGTCGATCAAGATAGTGGGATCTCATATCAAGTAGTTGAGGAACCGAGTCATTCCATGGTGAAAGTCCTATTGAGGAATCACTCAACTAGGAAGCAACTTGAGAAACGGAGGAGCATATGAGGAGACAATATCCCCACTTGTTTGAACAATCAGGTAAGAATTTCAAGGACAAAATTTCTTTTAAGGAGGAGAGAGTTGTAACATCCCGTTACCCAGGTTAAGGTTAGAATAGTAAATATGAGAGATTATTGAGAGATTAGAAAATGCATTCCATGCTCATGCATTATATGATATGCACATACATGTGAATATTGAGCTTTTTCACATGAAAATAACTGTATATGCATTCATGGATAATTTCCTTTATAATTGAATTGTGATGTGATGTTATGAGAATTGTGAATTTGTTGTATTAAAAATTTAATTGGTGAGTGTATTTATTGATTTTGAATTTTGGTGAACTTTAGGAAAAATTTCCAAAAGGGTTGAATATTATTAGACTAGGAAAAATGTCACTTAACGAGTAAATCGATGGATGAAAATACAAATAAGAAAATAAATGATATTGGAGAATTTTTCAAAATAACTTTGAAAATTTGGAGATAACTTTAGAATTTGTGAGAAGATATTATTGGAAAATTTAGAGCTAATGGTTATAAAAAGATGATAGTATGGGACTTGAACCATTAGATTCCAAACACGTTGATCTACATCTTTACCAAAAATCATAGCCTTCTGAAATCAATTGAGAGAGAGTGAGTGATAAATGTGGGACGAGAATGATGACAAATTCTGGAAAACTAATGACTGGAGTATTTTCATGTAACTTGCTTCGGTATTTTGAAGATATCTTATGCTGTAGTTATCCGAATGGAATGATCTTTGATTTGGAATAAACTAGAGACATAGGGCTACAAATTGTCAAAAGATATCGAATTTTAATCCTATCCCTAGAAATCCAGATTTTGAATTAAATTTGGTTTTAGAATGTTGTTTTAGCTTATGAACAATCTGCAATGTTTGGGCCATAATTTTCAGATTTCTAAAACGAATTAAATGATTTTAGTGTCATTAGAAACTTAAGAGATAGGAGAACAACTTTCAAGAAGAAAGTATTGCCAAATTATTTCATTTTCATAGTCAGATTAATCATGTAAAGTAGACTCGAAAGTTACTTTTGGAAAAATCTGAAAGTGATTCAATGCGATATCACTTATGATTTCAATGGTTTTATTGAGGTACAAACCTAAATATAAATTATACTTAGGTGGGTTTTGAGATAGGATTGATTATGTGACGAGGATAATGGAAAAATACCCAGGATTGTCATAAACACACATTGTATATATTTCATTACATACATAGGCATTATTAAAAACTTATAATTGTGCAAGTTGTGATATATGTGTATGCTATTTGATATAGAGGAGCAACAAAACCATCAACCTCCAGACATTGCCAGAATTTTAAGGCATTAGCTTTGGGAGTGACTTGTAGTAACCTAGACGTTCTCACTCAATAAATTGCTTGTTTTATATTATGTTTGAATTATGAATGAATGTGATTTGATTGTGTTGATTCTGGACAATGAAGGTCCGATGATTGTGATATATGAATGAGATATTTAAGTGCTACTGGTATGTGAATGTGACGAAATAAATGTTTCATGACATGATTGATTATAAGAGATGGATTCCATACATGAATGCATAATTAGATAATGAGAGTTATGTCTTGAGTAGCCACCAAAACGAGCTTAAAGATCCAATTGCGATTAAGTGCTAAAAGCTCACTATATAAAATAAGCCCTTTATCCTAACAAATAAAGGACAATATAAATGAGTCCGGTATTCACAATGAATACGGGACAGTTTAGGCACTCGGTCAAAACAACGAAAAATTAAAAAAGAGTCACATGAGCATTTTATTTGCATTTTAATAAATATGTTTGATTGATTCAAATGCAAAATTGCTTACTCTTAAGCGAGAATGTGATACGTGCTCATTTATGTAAAATGCGAAGGCCTCATTGAATTCGCAAAACTCACCAAAATTGTAACGTTGACTTTCAAGACCGAGAGACGATCTTAGCTATCGAGAGGCGCGACCAACAGTTAGTCTTGTACTTTTGGGAACAAGGAGAAATGACTTAAAGGTCGGTCAGCTAGGTTTAGACAGATTAAATAGATTTTTTTATTTCCTCTTTCATGTAGCATATTTTGTATTAGGATTTGATGATGTACACATTCGGATGATCTTGGATAACTACCAATGTAGACATTCATTTTTTTTAACAAATTGTTTTAAATTGTTGTGTTTTTCCATATGATGTTTTATAAGAGAATAAAGAATGATGATGCCATATTAAGTGAATGTTGTAACTGATCGTAGCGTGTCATTATCATAGGTTATGTATTAGAATACTCTAAGGGTGTTCCAGTATGTACCCTAGGGTAAGGAGGCGCTACAATTACCTACTACGAGCATGCAAAGAGAATTATAAATATCTTAAGTTTACACTTATATTCTAATTGTTTTATTTTTTTGTATTTCAATTTAAATCGATGTGTGAATTTTGAAATGAAAATATGTGTATTATGGATAATGTAATGGTATAAATGTCTGGTGTCATATATGACTGTGTTCAGTTATTTTCTTTATTCAACAAGGGATAAATATCATAAAAATAGAGAAAATTCTACTGAAATTTTTATAAATTCTAGTCACTTATAATATCTTATTCTTATGTAGAAAAAGTCTATAGGCATGAGGGCTACACTTGTCAGATCTTTTTACACACTCACACTAAGAGGCATGATGTGACATTCATTAACACCTGATGTAGAGAATTAATGTTTGTAAAATTTATGCTTTAATATTAATTCTTAATAATTATCACTTACTAATATAAACATTGCCTTCTAATAGGACCAAATACAAGAAAACATTCAGCGACAGCCTCAACATGAACAAGCTGTTGATGAGAGTCAGAAATATCTTGATGCAGTGGGTGGTAGGGACCGTCATGGAAGGATCTTCTGGTTAGGTTCATTTGCAAACATATATTATTCGCAATCCTTCACATCCAATACAACAACATCTAGTAGACGACTGACAACCAATAAAATCAATGAGCATTTCATTTAAATTACAAATACTTGTTATGTAAAATTTAATATTTTTATTATCAATTAAGATAATTTTAATTTTATATCATAAATCAACTTTCTGTTTAAACAAATTAAATATATAAACAAATCAAAATATTATACTTAGATAAATTCATAATTGTTGAAATTATACATTAACCATAATATGATGAAATAAAATTTAATGTTAGTTTTTTTAAATTAAAATATTTATCGACAAAAATACATGTACATCAGTAAAATATATTATATTTATCTACAAAACACCACAAACTGTCGATAAACTCTATGATATTTACAGATAGAATAAAGAATTATCATCGATAATATTGATAGTCGTCGCAAATTTTACTGTTAGGATTTGCTGAACCATTGGTCTACTCACCAATGGGAAATCATAACTGTCGGTACTGACGGAATAACCAATATTGTCTGCAAATATTTTGACAGAAAGAAAACGGCCGTAGGTAAATTTACGGACAGTTACAACCAACCGTTTGGTATTTTCACCGATGGTTATATAAAATGTATAACGGTAAATTTACCTATAGTCATTTTTACAACGCCTTTGTCTATTGGTAGATTCCGTTGCTAATTTATATTAACAACGAAATCCAAAAATTTTCTGTTGGTAATATCCGTCGCCAAATGACATTTTTCTTGTAGTGTATAGAACCAGTATTGAGTTTTCCATGCTAGATAATTATTGGTATTGAGTTTGACGGAAAATGAGTGACTTGAAGAAATAACATAAGGTGTGGTAGAAGAGGATGAAATGGGAACAATAGGATTTGCCATTACTAGAGGAGGAGAAGAAATAGCTCTGATGCCATGTAAAGATGAAGAAACAAATGGAAAAGTCTTATTTGTATTGCTTGTGCTGTCAATGTACAAGATAAACGAGATAAGTACAAGATTGTGGAGATAAATATAAATAACAACTGTACAAAATAATAGTGATACATATAGAAAATATTTAGTAGTAACTATCGGAATTTCATTCACTAACAGTTTCCAAGTAGACTTCTTATTTGATGGTTGTTACTACTTGCTTAGCTTTGCTTTTAGCCTATAATTTTTAAGTTCCTAGCCTTGTACTCTTACTACTACTAATACGATTATTTCTCATTATTAAAAATTAAGATATTTTGTTAGAATGACATACATTAACAGTTCTCACAAAAGTAAAATAAGAGAAGCGAGAAAGATCAAGAGTAGCCAAGAATAAGATGGAAAAGAGTGATTTTTATCAAAAGAAAATATTGCTAAACATTGTTAGTTGAGATTTACAAATTGTAGAAAAATTTACATTAGGAAACCATGAGAATTTATAAGGACTTAAATTTTTTTCATTTGGATAGCTAGTTGAATATACAATTAAGGCCCTTTAGACTATGTGATTGTTGACTTAATTATTTTTATTGGTATTTTATAGTTATTTTTATTTGAAAATGATTAAATTTTTTTATTCATTTTAATTGATTTCATATGTTAAAACATAAATCAATATTAGTATATCATAATTATCATATAATTGTTAAATTTTTATCATATGTAAACTTATGGATTGAGTTCAAATTTGAATGTTTTTATAATGGGTTGGATTTGAGTTTGAAAATCAAGCCTAGTTTATGATTGTTAAGTATGACTAAATAATTTAAAAATCTTTTATATTAGACCTTAGGATTTAACTTGTGCTGTTATTCTATAATAGAACAAGGAAAAGGAAATTGATGATTTATGTAACGAAAAGACCCATAATTACGGTTTTAAATTTGTTTGAAACTACCTTCCTATTTGTAAGATTTAGCATATTACAAGATTCCGACTTGTTGTGCATGGAAAGTCTTGAGCTTTTTCTATCCAGTTCTCACAGTTAGAGTTTTAAATTGAACATTTCGATAACAATTGTAATCATGGTCAATAAATTGGATTGCAAACTATAATTATATTATATGTAGTTATATTTGCACCAATGGTAATTATTGCAATGGTTTGCAATCCAACATATGACCCGACAATCTAAATTTAAGATCTTTCTACCAATTCCACCTGATTCAAGGTCAAGATTTGTTGTACAGATTCCATTAACTATAATATGTCCAGCAAAAGTAAAGGTCAAAAAAGGGCCTAATGTACAGGATAGCTTTGTATGTATTTTAAGAAAGCTACGGAGAGTCGAGGCTGGAAAGATGCTAGGCGTTCACTTTCGGTGCGTTTTTCTTTGTAAATCCGCTCTTTTCTTCGTTAAAGCTTTGAATACTTGTTCTTGATCAGGGGACCCCTTTAGTTAGTAGCATAATAGCTTTGTATATAACAAGAATATGTAAATATCGACAAAATATGGTAATCGCCAGATTATAAATGGACACGTTGATGCATTGTCTCTGTTGCCAACGTTCTGATCAGTTAACTTCCCCAGCAAAAGTAGTAATGGCGGCGTTAGACATTATACATAGAGAATGTTCAATGCTTTTCCCAATACATAATGGTACACTAAACAAGTAACTAGAATCAAAGCAACCACTCACTACTTTCTCATGCAGTTATGATTTAATCTTTATCTGGGAGTTGTCTCAAGAATATGAAATAGAATTCGACTCAGGAATTAATTTAGTTACATGCAAATAATCTGACCCTAACCCTAACCCTAACCCTAACCCTTAAATACCACAGGGGGGCCTAAAACTTGAGAATGATCTCACTTCCGTAGCTCTCTTCACCTTATTCTCTAAAAGCAGCCAACCCTCTTCTCTCTGCTCCATTCTCAACGCTCTCAGCCTTCCAGCTACTACTTTCCGATTTGCCATCCTCGATGCTCTCAGAACGCTCCCCGGTGCCTCTTTCATCAGACCCCGGCGACTTATGGTCATGTGACACTGTACTGTAGGGAAGGAATTGGTGTTGGAGGGTGTGGTGGTGAAGTTGGTGGCGAGAGGGAGGCGGAGGTCCCTGTCCGGCGGCGGTGGCAGCGGCATAGAATTCTTGTGGTACTGATGGTGGAGCACAAAAGTGTGGTGGTGGTGCATGGGAAGCTGGGTGTGCCCCGTAGAGTGTGGTAGTGCCGTTGTGAGCGGCAGCGGCGGTGGCATATTCCGGTGGGACCCAAATGCCACCTAGGACTACCAACTGCGGTGTTGTAGTTCCAGCTGACTGTGGGCTTGGACTAGGTCGCCTAGTGTGAAGCCTATATTTCTGTGTCAGACAAAAAGTTTTGTACTTATTGTATATTGGACGTATATGCACCGTGCGATGAAATATGCGTGTTGTGTCAGGTCCAGAAAAAGAGAAGGAAAATTTGTACAAAATTCATGCTTGTCTGACTCTCACCGGTGGGAGGACGAGAGAGGCATTACCTGAAGATGGCTTTTAACTTCATCATTGGTCAAACCGTCAACCTTCATGAGCTCCCTGATTTGCTTTGGGGTAGCCACTGTTTGCATGACCCAAAAAGTAACCAGTCAAATACTGATACGGTGATACCATATCAGGACAGAAAGATACCAATAATGATCATTTGATGACAGATATCACAATAAGGGCAATTCATGAGTTTATATTCCCTTTTCTTTTCTTAATTTTTTAGTTAGTTTTATTACCTTGAGAACCACCTAACATCTGGAGAGCATTCACGAATCTACGGTGCAAGTCAGGTGACCAGCACCTCCTTGCTTTCCTATGAGTTTGTGTGGTAGTAGAATTATTGGTGTTTGTTTGCCCATCTGTTGAATTGAGGACAACTTTTCCTTGATCAGTAATGGGCAACGTTCCATTTGCAGCCTTTCCAGAAAATTCTCTCTTTGGAAACCCATTCTCATGAGTTTCAGAACATTTCTTATCTTCCATATCCCTTTCTCCAGAAGCAAGAGCAAGGGTTGGGCTAGGGCATAAGTTCCTTTCTTTTGAGAACGGGTGGAACGCTCCATTTCTTTGTTTTGAGTCCAGGGCCAGCTTGGGACTAACATTCAAGCTAATATCAGATTCTTTAGAAGACGTTAATGTGGGCGGGGGTTTGGTCTCATTGCTGGCTTGGCTCCATAGTTGTACTGTAGTCATCCAGTTTGCCTTGTCGGAGATGCTTGAGGCCTTATCTGAGGTTTCGGAGGTCGTGTTTTTCAGAGGTATGAACTCTTCGAGAACTGATCTTGGTCCTTGGTTTGCCCTATAGGCTTGTAATTGCTGTCTTGAAGTCTCCACAGCTGAGAAGAAAGATATATATTGTAAGAATATAGGGTTAAATTGTCTAAATTTTACAAAATCCACGTAGATAGAAAGAGAATTCAGACTATTAGATATACAGGAAAATGCGTGTCGACCTAGGAATCGCAACATGTATCATGAGACATTTAGGAATGTTCAAGTTGGTAGCAGGAAGTATATACCAAACTTCCTATGGAACTTACAAATGTTCCAATTGTAAGCGAGGATCAAAGCACCCACCCAATCATCCAAAACATTAGTGAGGACGACAAAAAAATACAACAGTGAAAATGATAAATTAAAAAAAGATACCATTGCTCAGAAGTTGCATGCAAAGTGGTAACTCCCGTTTGAAAGCATCAATCTTAAGCCTCTCTTCTTCAAGGCGAGAAAGAAAATCTTCAAGCTTTTGCGTCTGATCAGTCTGGTCTCCAAAAGACTTCAATAGCATAGAGTAACTGTGAGGTTTGCAATCCAGGGTTAATTCTGATGGAGATGCCATTTTGAATATCCAAAAATCAAGCAAGAAACTCTATCTATTCCACAGATGATGTCTTGTCGTCAACGTTCATGCTAAAACAGGGAAAGATATGTAGGAACAAGCGATAAGAACAGAGGGGTTTAGGTCTCTTGGTTTGTAGTTCAGGGTTTCAAGTGGATTAGAGAGAGAGGGAGAGAGAAACAGTGAGAAAGGTAAAGGGTGTTTTTTGTGAACACAAGTAGGATCGAGGCAGGATAGCCTTCTTTTTAAGAAGCGAGTTCAAGAGGGAATAAAGTTGGTTTTAGGGAAAGAGAAGAAAAGAAAAAGCTTATGTTAAAGAGGGATGGTAACTTCTTGCAAAGAACAAAGGCAGAAAAGGGTAAAAATAAGAAAAGAAAGAGAGAGGGAGAGAGATGTGTGTCCTCTGAAAGAAGGAATCAAGAGTCTGACAGTGAGAAGGGTCATGTGAGTAGAGCCTGGTTTTGGAACCTTTGATTACTAAAGAGTATTACTCTTTATTGTATTGTAAGAATTCAAATCATCAGTACAAAAGATGATTCTTCTCCTTACTGTTATCCCCTTCTTTTCTTCTTTTTATCTCTCATCTTTTTGCTTCTTTTCTTTATTTTTTTTAATTTTTTTTATAAGCCTCTATGAAATGATTCTCCTGCTTTTAAAACCAATCCCACATTAACGGTATGTAAATATCTGAAAGCTTTCCATGTGAATTCTCATCCCATTCAAACTTTATGATATTTATAGGCATCACTTGCTGATGGATTAAGAAGTGTTCTCTCATGAAACCACGGTAAAGTTGTATTAGTTTTATATATTCTCTAACACACCCCCTCAAGTGAAAACTCTTTGGACTTGAAACTTGCACATGCTTACTTTACGTTGTGCTTAATTTAGTTATAATAAGTGGGTGGTAGGATTCGAACTCATGACCATTTGATCATTGATGCTCTGATACCATGTTAAAGTGACCGTTTAATCACAATAGCTTAAACTGTTGTATGAGGCCAACTCAATTAGTTTTATATATTCTCTAACAAAAACTGAGAACTATACATATACCTATTCTCAGTAATTATAATGTGGTCGTAAGAATATAATTAACGTATTTGATTTATATTCCTCACTTGACAGACGTGATGCATATTTTCCATATTCCAGAATCACTTGTTAATCTTAAATTTTATCTGAAAGTGACTGCCACAAATTTTAGATGCATAATGGATGATGTACATTCTGGGATTTTGTAACAGAGCCTTGCTCATTTATGGGTGAAAAAATTGCATACATAGCAGAAAGGATTGTGTTATTGCTACCTTAAAAACCTTTACCCTATCATGGAATTCAGGTGATCGATGTAGCATCAAGTCATCCACCAAGCTAGTAAACCGGCGGAGAAAAAACTGTAGATGACGAAATAATGACAGCCGCTCCAACAGTTATTTAAAATTCTGGGTAAGTGTTGGCCATGTTTAGGGCAACTAGATAGTACTGAAGGTCGTCCTTACCAAATTATTTGCATCTAATATACTAAATAACGATTCTGACATGATTTAAGTATAGATGGAAAGAGCAAAGGGCTTTGGCAGAAGAAGCATATCCCATCCATTTTAATTATTTACCACCTCAAGTCTTGTGTGAGAGAGAGCACATATTCAAAAGCATTACCAATCCACTATGCAACTGTCTTTTAGGCTCAAAAAGTTGCATAATAATTGTTCTAAAATTGAGTGCATTCAGAGGGAAAGAAAGAGAATATGTAATCCAGAAATGAAAAATTAATCATAAAGAATATAACTTCTGCCTCTAAGGAAGGAATATCTTAGTTCCAATTCTACGACTCTAAATTAAGGGAACACAAACCCACAAAGCTTAAAGCCAAAATCCGAATAATAAAGGAGACCTAAGAACCGGGAATCTTCTTCTCTGCTACTAACTTTAATGAAGTGGGTAGGAAGGTAAGAAGATTCTCTTTAAATACACAAGAATTTTCACGGGGTTCGTCAACTTCCATAACCCTTTTATTTCTATCTAGCCAATAACATATTCACAAAATAAGCACATAAACAAAAATCAAAAGACAAAAACCTCTTCGAGTCAGGGTCAGGACATGATGTATGGAAAAAGTAGGTACCAGGGTAGGAAAATGTCAAGGACTCATTGTTTAACAGAATTCATGAAAACAAGCAGAATAGTTCAGACTTACAATAGTTGTGCCGATGTTCAGTAATGTAAATGAGATTTCTTTACAATGCTTATTATTTCCTTCACAGTTTCACAGTATGCAGGGAAGGAAGAGCCGATGCACATGTGGTTCAGGAACGAATGAATTAGTGGAAAAAAAGGCATGCGTTGATTTGATATGTGCAAGTTAGAAATAGGGTTTTGTCATCATCCATGCATGGAAGTTGATAAAAGGGAAAAGTCGTTTTCTGGCAGCAGGGACTGCATCGAATACCCTCCTTAATTACCCTAACAAAGAGAGAAAAGTGAAAGATGGGAAGAAAAAAGAGATCTCAGGGAGTGTAATGCAGCGCAATAATGATGGGGTTAGTCGCTTTCTAAAAATCGAGTCTTCTAACACAAGACTCCAACTCTTGCCTTTCCGCAAGATTCTATCTTTGCAATTTTCTTTTTCTTTTCTACTTAATCAATTCCTTTCTCACTCGCCCACGATGTACATCTAAACAAAAGAATTTCTCCTTCTCTTCTCACTTTATCTTTAGAAAGGGAAAAAAAAAAAAAAAAGAACATGCAAGTACTCTACAAGTAAGAGAAAGATAAACACAGACAGGTAGGGAATATTCCCTCCTGGGTTGCGCGCCAGACAAAAGGGATATTCACAAGGACGATATGCAGGAATATTTTGACAGGTGTCAACGGTAGAATCTCTCTTTTTCTCTCTCATGTTCTTCCTTTCACGTTAAAGTTGTGAAAGTTCGAGCCCAACCCACTTATCTTAACCAGCGTATAAACAAATATAAAACCTAACATAAGGCTACTCAAGAACAACAGTTCGTATATGGAAAGGAAATTGATCAAATATAAAGAGTGGGGGTTTGTTTAATTATATTGAATACATAAATTTAGTAGGTTATTTTACTTATTATTAATTGAGTTTAGGATAAAACTTCACTTAAATTTATATGTGATCTGACTTTCCTTTTTGTATTGGTCCGTAAATTTATTATAAATTCTAACATGATATTAGAGCAGGTTATTTTTATGTTAGTCGTTAACACCTCAAAATGATAGATTATGTAACGTATTAGACTCACATGTGAGGGTTTGTATGTAGCCTAATGGGAAAGATTTTTCTTTTTCCCTAAAATCTTCAATGTTTGAAGAAGGCAGGCTATCCTGCAACTGTCTATCTTGTACATCTTTTTATTATCCTATATTGTCACAGTACTCTTTATTACAAGGGACCAACTGTGGACCACTATCCCCTCTTTGGTTTTCCTCAAAATTCTCAATTATGTATTTTTTCCGAAAGATGTCTTCATATATAGTAGTGGAAGAATCTAATGGGTATCTTGTAGGACTTCCTCGAGTTTCAATTTTCGAGAAAGTCACTGTAAAACAGACTTATTATAAGTGTAATAAGGGAGGGAGTTAGGCACTTTTATACATGAACCCAAATTGACAAAATAAGGTATAATGTACTAAGAATTGGATGCTATTTTAAATAGAAATATAGAGAAATCACAATAACTGGATGAGTACAATAAGAGTATGAATTAAGTGCAGTAAGAGACATGATCTATAAGATGACTTAGGGAGAGATCATGTGGCGTTGAAGAAAATTCAAAGAGTAAAATGGCCTGAGCATGGTTGTGCCTCAGGCTGTATGCAAGTTATAAGAGAAATAAGAAGATTCACGATCTAGTACGAGCATGTCTAAAATCGTATCTTTTTTTCTAGAAGAAATAAAAAGAGCCATGACTTGGGCCACAACTATAGCTCAGACCATATTCTAGGACATAAAACGTATTCAAAGCACAACAATTCTAATTTCTAAAAGAGTTTCAAATATTTTACACGTCTTAAAGTTTTTATCACTTTAAAAGTAAGCGCTAGCTATTTTAGAGTTTCATAAATCCTCAGAAGATCAATTCTAAAGTTGCTTTTCATTGGCCAAATTAAGATATCAATTTGTCTGAACAAATGAAGTCAACAATATTAAAAATTTCATTTAGAACTAGCTGTATTATGTTTTTTAGGGTTTATTATTATTATTATTGTTATCATCGTCATCATTATCAATATATTTTTCTTTGGATAGAGAAAACCCTAGTATTTACTCTTGTATGGAATGATTCTTTTTGATTTATGAATTGTTATATTTTTTACAAGTTATCTTTGACTAATCTCAATGTGAAATCAATTATGTTAGTAAGTAAATTTGATCCAAAGTTAATTGCAAATGCCTTGAAAAATTCTAATTGTGAATGAATTTCAACTTATACAGAAAGAGTTAATAGGGTGCTAAATATAAATAACCTATATGATCTCTCTATGTTAGGACGAAATCTTATTTTAATGCATTTAAAAGAGTGTTAGCTTGGTAAAGATATATGTTAACAAATTAGAAAACAGATAGCTGCAGTTCGAGAAAGTAAAATTTTAATATCTGAGAAATTTTGTCAATCTAAATAATACATCTGCTCCAATTTAATCCAGCCATAAGATTAAGGTTTATACTAGGAAAATTATTTATCTAATCATTGATTTACAATCAATTTCTCTATTTGATAAATTGTTTTTTGTTTTTCATTTATTATTCTCTTGATTAATTTTTATTTAAATTTTTTATTCACAACTATCAAAATCCTCTATTGAGTATTTTTATGCTAATCAAGATTTTAGCGGTTTCTAGATCTATATCGCTTCCTCGACAGATTGGCTACTACTTACCATTATATTACTTGCTAATAATATATGCACTTACCTTAGTTATGGGTAATAGATTTGAAATAGGAAAGATTTAAATAGAGATAAAGTTTTTTGCACTATTTCTTAGGAAGTAAGTGGTTTTTCAAAGATTTAATAATTATTTTTCTAGTCTTATCTATTTCTTCTCTTTTTGTTAATATTTCTTTCTAAATCTTGATTTATTTTTCTTTGTACTTATTTCACTTTAATTTCAGTGGTGTACTTGGTGTTTGAAAAAAAAGCCAATATTAAGTTTTCCTTGAATAAGACCTAATTTTCAATAAGTATGCTTCGTCGAAATCAAAGAGAACATACTAAATAGGAAACATTAAATACAACAAATATATAGCCACTACAATAAAGTTAACCTTTGGCTACGAAAAAAAAACATACTTAAAGGTACTAAAATCGTCGCTAATAGGAATTGGTGATGATTTAGTTTCTTTGGGCAAAACATCACCAATCAAAACTATAAACAAGTTTTGTGCTAATCATTGCTAATGCATTCGGCTACATTTTTGTGCTAACTGTTGCCAATACATTTGGCTATGCTTATTTGTCATAGCTAAAAATTATTAGCTACATTTCTAAAACCGTAGCTAGAAGTTTTTAGCTACATTTCTACAAACGAGCCAAATTTTTTTAAATATGTTTCTAAAGATATAGGCAAAATTTTTTGGCCACTTTTTCATGTTTTTTTAACTATGTTTTGTAAAAAGTAGTAAAATTTTTTATCTATGTTTTAACAAAATGTTATACCATGTTGGAATAATTTTTTTTACATTTTTAATCTATATTATTGTATATAATATTTCGATATATTTTTATTGTTAGTTTATTATAAAAATTTTACAAAAATAATTGATAATTTGAAGCATTTTATGTAAAAAAAAAATCACTAAATTTCTTTATATACCAAATTTTAATTACAACTTTGAAAATTCTTATATACAAAATAATAAACACAGAGACTAGTTTACAAATTATAATACAAATTACTCAACTGTTGCATCTTTTTCAAATTTATAATTGCATAAAAATTATTAAATTTAAATTATAATACAAAACTGAGTTAAAAGAAAAAATATAAAAGATGTAATTAATAACATTCATTTCATCTTCACTGCTATTATAATCTAGGACAAGTATTTTTTTGAGGTACTTATCATATTTGACTAACTTTTTTTGAGTTTGTTGTGATTCAACTTTAAGCATCTTGTTTTTCTCTTTTAAGATGTTGACCGTATGAGGATCTTGATGAGGTTGAAATATTTGGCTTAGGGTTGAAGCTAAGATCTTTGATATAACCAGATGTGTACCAAACACAGCATTACAAATGTCTTCTACATTAATCTCATTCCCCTCAGACATTGGTTTTTGTAACAACTCTTGCATCTTATTCTAAAATAAAAAAAAAACAAAACCAATATTCAATGTAAATATTACTAGTTCGTGCTACATAAATAAATATACTTAAAATTTAAACAAAATTTTATGCTTACATAGTTATTTTTCGCTTCTTCTGACATCTACCATTGACCTTCCGTATAGTGAGTGACTTTGTATAGTGTGATCCTATCCCACTCTTGTATATATAATTCCTTCTCATTCTATTTTATGAAAGAAAAATATAAGGAACAATAAATAATATAGTATTTATTGATATAATTATAACTTGTAAATAAAGATCCTACATGTTCATTTCAGACGACTACAAATGATTTGGACCCTTAATTGTGAGGTATTTTCATTTTTTCCTCTATTGACTTTTGCTTTCTCACATTTTTCCAAATAAAGAAAAAAGATTAGGTAATAATTAAATCATCTAATAAGATTAAAAGAAACAAACTTGAACTTTGGGAGAGGCCTAATAATCACACAAATTATTCCAATTTTCTTTAAAAATTCATTCTGAAACATGACTCCTTGCCTTCACATCAGAAGGAAAAATTTTATGGGGAAGTGGGATATTTGTGTGTTTGAATGATTATCCAAGATCTCTAAAGTTATTTTCTCGATATTTCTTCTTAATTACAATGTTTTTATTGTTTGTTATAAATTCAAGTTTAAGATGTTCTCTCTTGCTAATGTTCTGGTTAGAAATAATGCAATATATTTATACTCATGTTCAAAATTAATGCATAGATTGATCACAACTAAAAAAATAAGTAGTTAACTTTACCTTGATTGATAAGCATCTTTGTGTTAGGTTGGATGATAGAAGACTTAAAAAAGTTATATGGTATATGTTGTATAATTTGGTAGTGTATTTATCTATGTTGTGACTTATTTTTGGAATAAACAATGTAAAAAGTAATAATTATATGTGTAATACAAACTTTCTTTCTTACTTGAATAGGTTATAAAATTAACTTCAACTAGTTATATTGACTTATTCGTGTCCATTAATAATCTTAGAAGTGAGTCAAATGTTAAAAGAATATTCAAATAAGAATTGTTATATTCTTAAAGATGTGAATCTGTCGATTCCATACAATAAATAACCGAGGCATTTGATGCATGTAAAAATCATTAGAAGTGCTCCTTAAAGGTGAATTTGAATGAATAAGTGATACTCAACATTATTGTTGAATGCCAGACCAAGGTCTAATGATAAATGTGAATGCGAATGTGAAGCTGAAATCAAGTGACTGATTGAATATATGTGAATGTGATGCATTTCATTACATGACTACAAAACAAAATAAAGACTATTGTGACTAAAGTAGCCACCAACAAAGAGTTTAAAGCTCAAAAAGTGAAAAAGAGCTTAAAACTCAAAATGTGGTAAGAGCCTCTGGCTCACTATGTAAAATGAGCCCTGTATCCCTAATAGATAAGAAACAGTTATTAATGAATCTGGTATCCACAATGGATATGGGACAATTATAGGCACTCGAACACAACAATAACAATTAAAAATGAGTCTGATGAGCATTGCATATGCATTTGATATGTATGATTTAAATGGTTGAAACAAATAGTTTGAACGATTTCTAAATGTGAAATATGATTTAAGTGAATATGAAATGTATATGACTCAACATGTTGAATTGATGAATTGATGTGTTATGTGATTGAGTGAGCCATTGAGGATTGTCCACTCACTGAGTTTGCAAAACTCAACATTTTATTTGCAACATTTTTCAGACTTAGAGAAGATCTCCAATTAAACAAATTGAAGTCTAGCCACGGTATTCGAGTAAGAGATAGAGGTTGAGATTAGTTCGTGTCTGCATATATATTTCACTATTTTGAACCAAAATGTGTATTCACAAGTATTGTACAATATATATGTGAATGATTTTGTAATGTAATGACATTATGACTACAAGTGTTTTGCATCTGTAATGGGCCTAAGTGACTACTAAAATTCTAATGATATGTATAATGGTTGTAATACTGTGATTGAAAATGTTTATGAATAAAATGTGCCAATTGTTCAATTACTGATTTTTCGCACATGCATGTGATATTTTTCTAAAATGTTGAATTGGGTATGATCGACTGACTACCCTAACATGTCACCCTTGTAGGGTATATACTCGAATGTCCTTCGGAATGTTGAATATGTGTCCTATGAGAGTAGGGTGCCATAATTTTCAACTCGTAAGGGTTGGTGCAGCTAAAGCCATGTTTTATTAATATATAACTAGTAAGGAGATAATCACACATGTGGCTAGAGCTATCTTATTTAATGCAATTACACTTCATTTACTCTAAGGATTACATAAGTTTTTTATTTGGAACATATTTATGTTGTTTCTTTATATTTCAATTTAGTACCTTTCATGACTAGTAATTGTTGTAATTGTCATTGAACTTAATCCACAACAATGCCAAGTAATATCTGGACTGCATAATTTCTATATAGCTTTGTGACTTTAAGGCAACATTTCACGAAGTCCAATTTCTGTTGAATTTCTGTATGACTCATACCATATAACTACGTACGACATTATTTCAATGTATGATTAGTTTTAGTGTCAAACCTATGCACATTAATTTTCACTTTTTTCTTGCTTGACATGCTATCATGCCTTAACAGTTTGTCCAGCAACTAACATAATTCTTACCTTATTATCAAAAAGAGTTTGAAGAGTTTAATGGATTGATACTTATACCATGTTGGACAATTACAGTCACAGGTCGTAAAGTTGAGCATCCACTTAAATCCAATCCAAGATTAGGACGTTGGTTTTTTAATTAATTTGATCAAACTATGGCAAGTCTAATAACTCCATTAATAATCATGCTTTCATTTCACTCTTTTTCTCAGATCAGTATTTCTCCGTCCACCTGAAATTCAATCCAATGTTTAGTCCGAGGTTTTATATACTACATGTTAATTAGTTAGAAGCAATATGCTTTAAACTTTTACACATAACTAATGGGTTTCCCACGATACTCATATAGGAGTGCGGAACTTAAGGTTATTAAAGAAAAATTTTCTTTTATAGTACACATACGTTAAAAGAATAAAGATGAATGTCATTTCTCATGTATTTAAACATATAAAAGATAGGCTAGTGTTGCATGCGAATGCCTTGGCCCTTCCAATAAGTCAAAAAGTGTTGGCTATTGGTTGCATGCTTTGGCCTCCTCCTCCACTAAGTCAAAAATAGATAACCACCGTTTTTGTGCACATGACATTGTCAATTGCTGAGATTCTGCACAGATTGAAGAAATTTTGGACATAAGCTTGGGACTTTAGCTATAAATAGAAGGCATGGTTGGAGACATAAAGACACCCACTCCTTCCTCTCCTTTAGTCACCAAAATAGCACCAAGCCTCTTATCATTTCTTCAGTTATTTTCTGTATATTTGATAAGTTTTGAAAGCCTTTTGTTCCAGCCTTTGTACTTGTATACATTCTCCACATATTAGTAAAATTGCTCACCCTTCGGTCGTAGACGTAGGTCATATTGACCGAACAACGTAAATCTTTGTATTCTGTCTCATTTTATTTTATCTATCTTTATTTTTGTTACTATTTTTTGAGCTATTAAATTCAACTGGTATCCGATCCAAGCACATTTATCTTAACAAACTGGTATAAGAGTTTCTCCTTTTAGGCAAACTTACCGTATGCTTTGTGGTTGCTACTAAGGCGGATCCTCCATATCAGAAAGAAACTTAGATTTTTTATTGTAAGTCCTGCGGGACCCATTACCTCGAATTTATCTTGCGGGGCCTACTCCTTTGATTTTGTTTTGTAGGCCCCACTCCCTCAGTTTTGTAAATAGAGTTTAGTTTTGTTTGTGGGGCCCATGTCCTGCATCCAGTGCTTTTGTGGGGTCTGTTATCCCAATTTCATGTGTGGGGCCCATCTGTAGAAAAATAGTCGAAATATTAAAATTTTGGCCATCATGACGATAACGAAGACTTCTATTGAAAAGTTTGATCAGAGCATTAACTTCAGTATGTGGCAGCTCAAGATGCAATTCATTTTAATACAAGATGGGTGTGAGATTGCACTTGATGGAGTGGAGAAAAAGCCAACAAATATGACGTAAGATAAATTCACAGATCTAGATAAAAAGGCTAGATCAGCCATCATACTAAATCTTTTCGATGAGGTTTTGGAAGAGATTGCTGGTGAAAGCATAGCTAAAGGTATGTAAGACA
>JANJEY010000008.1:54166859-54189549 GCA_024703695.1 Erythroxylum cataractarum
GTTAAAGAACAACAAATTAATAAAATATGCTTAATCAGGGTGTAGGCCGAGATTGAACCGAAGAACCGGATCCCTACAGAATTCCCCACATTTATCATTTTATTGCATGTTTTCTTTGTTTTGTTTTTATAAGTTAGTTTTATTTTATTTTCATCTTTAAAAATACAAAACCCCCCATTAAGTGTAAATACCGATTAATTTCATTTCATAAACTTTACACACACTCTCTGTGGGATCGACTTAGACTTGCCACTATTACAGTAGTAGTCTAGTTATTTAATTTTGATTAGCGTTACGACGTGCGGTCAACATATAATTTGATTATGAGTGCATAAGTTGCATGTTTGAATATATGTTTATGCACATTGAATTGTATATTTTTTATGTATGATATTTTACATGTAATTTTCTATTTGATGAGACAAACAAAATTAAATCTCTTGTTAAAAATATTAAATAGATGTTTCAAACATAATTATTGCCTGCCATTGTCCTAAAATACATAAGAGTTTTATTCATTATTAGGCATGTTGAAGGCTTGTTGAGTAAATTCAAGGCCGCTTTAACCCAAATATGTTTATTCTTATAACAATGGGTTATACTTAATTAAATTTATGTGATTTGGATGAGCAATTTCATAATCACATGAATTTAGAGGTAGGGTTCGGAATAACTTATAAGATACGTTTTGGTAAGAGTTGTTACCTAACAGATCTAGAAATCATAAGAGATGTGATTGATAAAGTTGTTATCTACCTAACTTAAGTTTAGTTGGTTTATTGAGCAAACTCAAAATCAACTATACTTGAATGAAATCTTAATTCACTAGAAAGATTAAAGTAATCTTTTCGAATAATAATAACGGCTACTGTTTATAATAAAATAGTGAAAGTAATCAAATATATGATTCATGTCCTAATCTCATTTGGTAGTCATGAGATATAATTAATTACTTATTTTTCTTACATTTACCTTTCTTAGCAGAGTTGATATCAAGTTAGTGAACGAAATTTTTTGGACAAATATTATGTTTAAGAAGGGTTCTCAAAGTTAGATAAAAAAATTGTATGTCTATTATGAAATTTTGGTATAATCTTTGTTGAGAATTTGGTGGCAAAGTTTTAGAAGTATGTTAAAATCATATAAATGACAAAATATATTGATATTGTTTGAGTTGATTAATACCCCGTAAACCTTTTTTACAACATGTAAGATATACACCAACATCATAATAGCAAAATGAAAGAGATTGTATAGAATAGGGGTGAAAGGTATTATTCTGTTGTGATCAAGATCGGATCCAATTCCCATTACTCAACATGTTTGCCCCCAAAACGCTGATTGTATAGGGGTTATGAAAGCTATTTTAAGTATCAATGATTTTCACTATGCTACCTCACGCTCCTCACTTCCCTTGCCTCGACTTCTTTAGCACCACGCAGAAGAATAGAAAATTGGTATAGCCCTTCTTGCTTCCCCATCCCATTTTGTCCAGATATGATATGTCTGGTCCACAAATATGTGATAGGAGTAAGAGCACCTAAGAACACGTAAAGTAGGCTATGGACCCATGCCATTTGAAAGATTACTGAAATGGCTTTTTCATTGCCCTGCCCTGCCAAAAGATAAAATTATAAACAAAAACACGATACCAATAGTCTTCATGGAAACAACATTATCGAAGCAATGTGGATAATGACGCTATCGACATTATTAAAAACAAAACAAGTGTAAGCTCAATCTCCTTTTGTAACTGCATGCACTGTCGACGAATTTCTGTGATGGACTAAAGTGGATGCTAGAAGGGCTACAATCTGCGTAGCCTGCTAGTTCTTACGGAAATAGAGGAATAGTAGTATTTTTGAGGTTGGGTTTGAATGGTCAGAAGAAAATACCATAATCAGTATGGATTACGTAGATTAGATAGTCCGAGCAAGTGTTATGAAAAAATATGGATGGTGCAGTAAACAAGGGTTAAACATGGCTACCGCTAAGGAATTACTTAGAGATTGTCATAGGAAGTAGTTTGGTAGTTTTCAACAGCATATTAGGAGGAGTTCGCTGTTAAATACCGAACTCTAGGGTGTTTTTTCAAAACTTACATTGGCCTGAGAGCTTGGATATCAATATATTATCGTCAAAGTGGACTCCTTAGAAGTGATTAACATTTTGTCTTCCTCTAAAATAGTTCTATTTGAGGATAATTTTTGGTGGCAGGTACTTGTGGGTTATTATACTGAACTTGAGAGGTGCAAATTCAACATGTCTAACGTGAAGAGAATCAGTATACCGACGGCCTGACGATTCTAGCAGTCTTATTAAGTCTAGATCTGCATATCTTATAGGAGCCTCCAATGGACGTTATGGAGCTAATCTACCGAGATGTACAAGGCGCGTTATATTACATATCATTGCGAAAATGTCTTTTTCTTCTTTCCTTTGTAACCAAAAAAAATAAAAGAAAAGGGTGGATGCTAGAAATATTCTTCTAGGGACATGTGATGTGTGGTCCAAAGTTATGTGCACAAAAGATGAAGCCTCTAGAATCAGTCGTCATCCAATGTTTCTGCTACCAGAAAGAATGGATCTTTCTTCAACATGGAATCTACAACTGGAACAAGAATTAAGATTGGCATGCAGCTTAGAATTAGTGGATCGCTTTCAAGATTACGAGGATGGTGAGCTTAATTAGTTGTAGTGTTAATCATATTTACATTCGGTATCACAGCAAAGAATTTTCATGTAAGATACACTGACCTGGTTTAAAGCAACAATAAGAGTGTCTTAAAAGATTCTGTCAATCACATGTAGACACGTATCGCCCAGAAAATGACAATGAAGAGAGCCTCTAGAATGTTAGAACTAATCACATTTCGAGGGATTCTCTTGCACTAACCAACAAAGCTAAGCTTTGTTTGCGACATTGTGCACCACCTGATCCTTCGCTTTTTCTCACGGTAAGCCCGTCCGCTGCTAAAATGGGAACCAACTACATGAGGACCGACGTGGGCCTGTCGTCTTGAAGAAATCTGTATGGACCAGAACGGCCTCAAGGACATGGAAGCTAATATCATTAGCCTCTACATCTCAGCGTGAAGGCATACCAGGACTATTGTTTCACATGCTCAATTGTGCGAATAAGAAAGCAATTCTTTATAGTGTATAATTTTCTATGAAAAGAATTAGTACTATAAACCCAGAAAGACCTCCAAGTCTAAGTAAAAACAATCCAGAAGAAAAGCTCAAAAACATGCAGGCAAAAATAATAGAAGCCATAATTTGCCCACTTGTTGCTCTAACCTGGACTTTAGTCCAGCCCTATCGACAAAATGTATTTCTTCTAATTAGGGAGAGAAAAAGATCACCTTTTCCAATTCACCCCAAGCAAACTTCCTAGGATTCACATTCTAATGAAAGAATAAATTCGCAGACACCATATATACACACAACAGTGACTGCAGAAACTACATAAGTTGTATAAATCACACGTCTGTAACAACACTCGTTATGAAACTCCCCCCAAAACTCTTCTCAGCTCAGATTTCTGTTCTGAAGTAAGTCTTGAAGGGTAAGCCACGTCAATCTTGATTCTCAAATTCCCCCTTTTTCCAGGTTCTCTTGAATTTGGCATACCTTCATTTGGCACAAGGACCTCAGCTCCTGGCTTGACAATATCTGTAAGTGGAATCACAAGGGGCCTTCCATCCAGGGTAGTCAAGTTAATGGTCTTACCAGTGAGGGCCTCCAACAGTGTTATCTCCTGGTTAATCACCAGATCATTACCATCCCTCCTATATATAGCATGCGGCTTCTCATCTATCACAAAGACGAGATCCGCAGGAACAATACCGGGTTCTTGGTTACCCTTCTCAGGGAAGGTGATTTTTGTACCCCTTTTCCATCCAGGCCTTATCTCAATGGTCAGTATTTCTTCAATAGTCCGAACCTTACTGCACAAAATTGTTCAAATACCAAGTCAGTGGCAGAGATTAGTACTTTCACCAAATAAAATTATTCACATGACATGAAAAGCAACCGACTCTTCAATAATGTATATTACTCATACGGATGCACAAAATTGAAAAGACAAAGTTGTTGCATTAATCATATCATTATGTCAGCAAACAAACTCATTTTTGTTCTAACAAGAAGCACGTTCATGAGCTATGTATGGCATGAAGTGAAAAAAGTAAAACGAAAATATGATTTACAGAAGTCAAGAATACCAACAAGACAGCATCTTCATTATCCAAAACACTCAAGGTCAACATCCACATTTTACTTTTAACGTTAGTAAACGGTGATTCTCTAGGATAAGTCTGCAAAAGGATGACCTTTATGACAATAACCTAAAAGTTTCATAATTTCAGTGGCTTGTAAAAGATATCAAATCCCCCTAGCTCCTAAGATGCACGAATAGATTTTCCCCACAGAATGAATGCAGACTTCTTCTTCAACAAAGACTATAACTTTAGAAAGCACAGATGCCCTCGTTGATAAAACAATTATTCAGCAGAATATTAGAATTGCTAAAAAACAAATAAACGACGACTCCAAGACTAACTCTCCTGTGTCTAGTCATTGTAGCAAAAAATGAGGGGAGAATACAATCTAAAAGATCATAATATCATAAAACCTAGAAGATAGAAGAAATTAATCCAATTAGTATTTCATCACTCACATTAGCCTAATGGAAAATAGCTATCAATTCAAACCCTGTGCAATTTGTATCACCATTGAAAGTAATTTCTGCAAATTTTCAGCAATATACTCATAATTTTCAACCCAAAAACTATCATCCTCCTAAGAAGCAGCCAACTTTAGCAAAATAAGTTACAAAACTCCGCATAGAAACAAACTTCCAAAAATCTGGGAACTCCAGAAAAGAATAGAACCTATAAAAAAATACCCAGAAATGTCACAGATGTTCCTGGAAATCCTCATCTTCTTCTTAGCCCCTTTATACAAGTCCTCCAAGCTACACGGCAGTAAGTTCTCAATAGGAGCCGCCTTCTTAACCTCTCCACCATTCCCATAATAAGTACCAGTACTCCTAAAATATCCTCTTCCATGACTCCCTCCTCCGCCGCCACCGCCGCTCTCCGATCCAAAGATCTCCTCGTAAATGTCCTCCGCATTCCTCGGCTTAAACCGAAACGCCGGGTTTGGAGGCTGTCGCTGATGATAGTGCCGATTAGAACTCGACGATGAAGCGGCAGACTGCGGTGGGGGTGGGGGGAACTGGCCGGACTTCAAGGCCTCCTCGCCGTACAGGTCGTAGATCTGGCGCTTTTGCGAATCACTGAGGACTTCGTAGGCTTCAGAGATTTGCTTGAATTTGGCTTCGGCTTCTGTTCTCTTGGCCGACGGGTTTTTGTCGGGATGCCATATCATGGCGAGCCGCTTGTAGGCCTTTTTGAGATCGTCATCGGTTGCGTTTCGATTGACTTTAAGGATGTTGTAGTAATCCACACCCATGTGTGTGTGTCTGCGATACGAGAGGGTCGGATTGGTGACGGAACAGACGGTTAATTGGTTATGGGGGCGGTGGCGTAGGATGTGTGAAGAACGTGTGCTTGTGGGGCCTACAGCACTAAGTTCAAGGACGGAATTGACACCACCAGGCACCAGTTTTGTTATTACTTGTTACGATTTAGGAGGCTGACTCAGATTTAGGCTTCTGTTCATGTTGGGCCTAATTTTTGTCCACATCCACATTTTCTGTTTACTCATATTTAATTATTTCGAGCTCTTGGTTAAAAGAAATTAAAGTTACTCTTACGCTGTTAAGACGTGGATTTTTATCAAAATTAATAATTTTTTTTAGTTAACCCACGGTGTCTTAAAAGGGTCCCAATTATGAGAAGGCGTCTTTAAACCATTTACTCTCAGACTAATACACGCTAGCACCGAGTCAACTTATAAGAAGTAAAAGTGCAAATAATAATTATTATTATTAACAACTCTGGTGATCAAGTTGGACCAAGGAAAGGACCAGTTTCTGAAAAATATATGTTGTCAGTCACAAAGTTGACTTCCTTTCTTGAATTCTTGTCTTTGTCAGAGGAGACTTCCTGTAGCAAATTGAACCGAGGGACTGGGCCAATGCATCAGATGTTCAGATCAGAATGCATTTCAGAATTTACAATAAACTTGCCATTTCCTTTAGATCTTGCAAAACTAAAGCTTTAGATACACTCCTCGGAAATCACCATAGACACAATTTTAACTCCAATTTGTTTCTGCACAAGGTAAGAAGAAGAAGCACCAACAAATCATCTAAAAACACAAATATACAACAAATTTCTCAGCACCAACTCCAAACCTGCCGCACGCACATACATGCCACCACAATACCGACTGCTGCCACAGGCTGTGTGACACATTACGCCTTTGATGAATCCATAGCTGTGTACCAATGATTAGCGAATCGAGCTTGATTCTTAAAGCTCATGCCCGCCTCTTAAAATTTGTACTCGTGTCCAATTCAGAAGCCGGTATTCCTTGTGTATGGAGAGAAATATTCAGCAAGCACAACTGGAAAAAAAGATTAATGAATCCCTTTGGTTCAGACAGCAACAGATTGCCCAGTAACCCCATCACAGAGATGCAATGAGCCATCTTTCATCAAATTAAGGCTTAAACTCTTGAACCTCTCCCTTGAATACTGTCGAGAAGCCTTTCTCCAATCAGTTCCAGCTTTCATCATAGCAACAAACTCTTCATAACTAATACGCCCGTCCTGGAGTATAGAACAGCAACCACACAAAGCAAAAGCAAATGGCGTCAACAAGATGTACACATGAATAGAAGGTGTCAACGATGTACTCTTGACCAGTTCAATTTTTTCAAGAAGTCATACCTTGTCAGAGTCAACTTCACGCATGATGTCATTCAGCACATCATCATCAGTTTGACCAGATTCATCTTCTAAAGCTTCTCGTAGCTCATCTGATTCAATATAACCACTACCATCCTTATCGAAGAACATAAAAGCCCTGCGGAAATGCTCACCATTCTCCATCTTCTGCAAGTGAATTGTTACTGCAACAAATTCGCCATAGTCCAGTACTCCATTTCCATCAACATCAGCCTAAACAATGTACACAGAAACATCCAACAAGATTTCCTGTTAATGGACAAAGGAACTGGAAAAACTCTCAAAAGATTAGGACACTGAAACTGAATACGATAGTAAAAATGATAATTGAGGATAGTGCAACGGATATGATTCTACAGGTAGAAACCAAAAAGTTAAAACCAACCTAATAAATTTCACAAAAAATAGTTTTGCATACCATATTGCACCTATAGCTACCTATGTTGATCCATCAGAAATTACTTTTCACTTTTCATGGCATGCAACACTTATTTAAAAGGTTTAAGTAGCGAATTCACAGAAAATATCAGTTTGCATGGAAGTGCTTATATTTACCAATTGTATGGTCTTGTATCAATAGGAAAAACGTAGTATAGGGCTGTTAAAAAACAGAAAATGGCATTTCTGTTTGCCAATATGAAAAAAGGAAAAGAGTGTTAAACAGTTCTTACCACTTCCATCAGCATCTTTATCTCAGGTTCTGCCAACTGAGAACCTACTTTTCGAAGACCTGCTCTCAGTTCCTCATATGACACTTTACCATCATTATCAGTATCCATCAAACTAAACATATCTTTGATTACTTCAACCTCTTCGACAGATAAGTGCTCTGCAATTACCTGTAGCATTTAATCGCAAGCAAAAGCACGTTAATTTAGGATGAATAGAACTGTGTAATAATATGCCAATGAATTGAATATGACTAGATAATCACAATAAAATCAATGAGAGAAGCTTACACGCAATGCTTTCTTCTTGAACCTGTTCATCACTGAGAATTGCTTGAGCCTTGACCTCACAATATCACCTAATGGAACATTTGATGCTTTCTTAGCATTTTGCAACCAGGAATGCTCTGTCAAGAAAAGAGAAGGGAATAAGTTGGGACAACTCATCAGAAAGACAACCTTATAGATTGATAGATACAAAAAAACTTCTGAGAATACTTACATGTACCATGAGAAGAAACACTCAAAAAACAACATCAAGTAACAAGCTAGTTTGGCAAGAAAAATAGGAAACAATGTTCTCTAGTCGGAAGTTCTCATAGAAGGGGCTTTTTTAATGAAAAACAAATTGAGTATGAGAATGTGTATACCAGCGGTTGAGAGGCAATTACCATTGCTTAAGGAGTAGAAAATTGGATACAAGAGAAAAGCAAAATGATGAACATGCACTGGATTTTGCACTATTACTGGTTTTCCAATGTTCATGATACCATTGTTTAAAATCCATGCCACTCCGGTTTTCGAATTAGTGTAGTTACTTGATCCTCCCTAATCTATACTAATGAACTCGTCAACAAAATACTAAAAAATGAGCATCTGGTCAATGATTATAGTCCAACACTTCTAAGAATTTAATGATGCTGAACTATGAAAAAGCAAGATGTGGGAAATCTTGGGTAATTTCCAGGAGTTATTTGCATATCCATGAAAAGAAAAATTGGACACAAAACCTCTGGAAGAGAAGATTTTACCCAATTTATATTCATCCTCTTCGAGTTTATTCAATAAGCAGATACAAAAGTTTGCAACTGGACATGTTGGCTCTTTTAAATTTCTTGGGTATCTATTGATTAAGTTCTTTGGAACTGAAAGGTCTTTTAAATTGATTAAGTCCTATCTTGTAATTTCTTCTCCTTCCTATTCTGCGTACAGCTATGCCAGTGCTTAGGGTAGGAATTAGTTTCCATATAATTTTCAAGGTAAACATCTGTCAATGGAGGAGAAATTTTAAACGACAAGGTGAGTAAATAAAGGAAGATGGACATGTGTACAAATTAAGCAGTGGTCATTCGCGATTTGAAAAGTAGTCCACCAAAATTAAATAGTATAAAAAGGAGAATTTACCAGAGTAAACTATTGAAGAGCAATGTATACCAATCTTAAAACGTTCTTAGTGATTATAAAACCAATCTTAAAACAAGGACAGGATAAAGGTTAGATAGAACAACTCACAGTTCACATGTAAACACAGATGTCCATAATAACACTAAGAAGAAAGAGAAGAGCTCACCGGAGCAGCTTGTAAGTACATGATTTTAACAAATCAAGCTAGCATGCATCCATTGAAAAAGTTTACTGAATAGCAGGAAAAAGCAAAAAAAAAAAAAATGACAAATGAAAATGAAAGCAAACCTTGGAAATAGTAAGGACAGGGCTCCATTGTTCTTTGAGAATATCCAAGCATATGCTTCCATTACTGCTAATGTTTGGGTCAAAGACTTTTGTTTTGAATGCAACCTGGTTCACGCATTAAAAAATTTATCAAGGCAATGAAACAAGGAAAATCAAAGAATTAAAAAGTAACAAGGCCAGGGGGGGGCAACTTGGGAGGCTTGAAGGGGTAATCATGAGGAAAATGAAAGGAAACCAAAAAGATGCCTCCAGCATATGGGCTATCGGCTGTTCCCATAATTGTTGCTTGTCAGTGAAACATATCCTCCGCAACTGGACCTATGATAAATTCAACATTATTTTTATTTTAAAAAAGCATACACAAAATAGAAAATTTTGAGAATACTGGCACTGCAAGAGGTGGGAGGATCTTTCTGCAAATCCTTGAGCTCCTTCAGGATGCATTTAGAAGCCATCCTCTTCCTCCAGAAAAAAGAATAATCCAAAGACAGATAAAGCGAAGCACAAACGAGAAGAGAAGGAACACCCAATTGCATCTTCGTCTTCTGAAGATTGAAGTCAAGACATCAATAAGAATAACCCACAAGAAAAACTAGACACTAATTGAGAACCCATTTTGTGTACGCATGTGAAAAAACAAACAAAGCTAACAACTGGGCAACACAAATTCAAAGGGACATAATAATAAAGAGGAAATAGATAAGGGGAAAAACGTAAGAAAAATGAGGGTAAAGTGAAGAAGTATACGGAGTGGGTGAGTGCCTATCCCTGGAGTTAACTGCTAAAGGATCGGAGGAGAGTATTGACTGAACCACACTCAGGTCCCTGGATCTTGCCGTGGTGTGGAGGTCTGCACCGTCTCCTCCACCTGTTCCCATTTAATTTACTTACCAAAATTGGAGGAGAAAAAGAGGGCGTGAATTAGGGTTTAAAACAATTTAATAGTTTCTAAGAGACAAAAAAAACAAACAGAGCTAGGAGGAGGGACATCGTCGCCGTGCGAGGCCCGGTAGATGTGTAATTTGAAATTTCTAACAAAAAGTCGAGACATATATGTAGTGAATTTGTTTTGTTGTGCTTCAAGATGCTGCAAAGAGAGGAAGTCGCCGTCACTGTTGTCGTCATCGTCCCTTTCCGCTGGCCCACAACTGACTCAACCAGAGAGCTAAGAACTGAGTGCAGAAGAAGAGTGTAAACCTTGCCTTGCTTTTCGCTGCAGAGAGAGGGCAGAGTGAAGAAACTAGAGAAAAAACTAAAGAAGAAACGTCAGAGTATAAACCAGGCGGTGGAAAATAAAGGTACGAGAAGAAATTTTTTAATTTTAAATAGCCTTTTGCGACATTTGTTTGATAAAACATCACCATTTTTATTTTGCGACGTTTATTTGATAAAACGTAACAGAAAGTGTTATAATTTTACGAAGCTGTATACAAACGTTGTAAGAATTTGAATTCTTTTGTGACGTTTTTTAAACGTCACAAAAAGTGTAAATATTTTGTGACATTTTTTTTATACATCATAAATAGCATATTATTTTTGTAATGTGTACTATGTACCTCATTATTACTCGTTCTTAATAATAAAAATAACACCATTTGCTATTTATTTTTTCTTTTAAAAAGGGGATCTAAACACTATGCTGACTTGGTATTATGACCATAATAATAATAATAATAATAATGTTTCAGGTGGGGCTAGATTTGTTGGCTTTTATTTGTCCCGCATCAAAAGTGGGTAGGATGGGAAGCCTCAATTGAGGTCATATAAGGAGACCTCCCCATGAGGTTCTCCTCACCACAAAATTTCTTCCCCTCTTTGTGTATTAGTTCTTTGTGTGAGTTTGTGAGATCTTCTCTTGTAATCTTTGTTTCCTAAATTGGAAAGTTTTCTATTTTTGCCGTAGATTTTCCCATATTTGTTAAAGGATTTTCTACGTTAAATTTTGTCTGTCCCTTTTTATCTCAACTTCCTTTGTTAGCGTGCTTGCTCTATCCAAATGGAGTCTATCTTATGTATGCTCTATGGTTGCAGCATAGTATGATCTTCCACATTAGAAAACAAGTTTTTCTTGTGGGTCAAGTGTGGCTTTATTCTAGAGTTCTTGTTGTTGTGGTGGGTATTTTTCATCAGTATATAAGGTAATTGAGTATATATCTAGGAAGAGTTATGTCTAAGGAGACTGGATTTTAAGTGGGACCATTTATGACCCTTTCAATCTTTTCTAGGAACTTTTTTTTGGGTAAATTAGTAATCAGATAAATGAAGTAAAAAATAGTTTATGTACATAGATAGAGATTTTATATAACTAATCTCATACCCATCAAAAGAGGTTACCCCTATACTGACATGATAATCCTTGAGATAATGTTTCACTTATGGAAACAATACACTGAAAACCTGAATTTGGTTATAAGCTTCACTGAGATCCTAATATCCCTAAGATACAAACTTCTATTGGAGTATTCGATAATTACAATTTTTCAACATGATTCCACTGTGCATTCCTTCATTGGTGTTATCTTGTGCCTTTTAGAAACCACCAGCAATAAGTTCACACTAGATGGAGTTACCTTTTCTTCCATTTGTGTTTTCTGCATTCCTTTGACTGTGCCTACCCATAGTATAAAGGTCTGGACCCTACCTTCTTTTCTATCTTCTTTGGTTATAAGTTTGTTGCATCCCCTTTTGGACCACACAGTTTTATCCCAGTCCACTGAAGTTTCTCCTGCAATCTTATGATCAGCCTTCAACTTGCTGCTGCTGCTGATTTCCTTCCAAGAGTGTATCTGTTGAGGTTTGACTAACTGATCTTGATGGTTTATGGATATCTAAAGCCTCCTGTTCTTGTCTTTACTGATTTTGATTGGTTTCCTTCGATTAAGCTTCTTTAGTCTGAATTCACCCATATTTTCTTTTGCCTACCTGAAACAGAAACTACATAGATGTTGTTAGTGATTTAAAAACTCTCCTACCTTTACCTTCCATTGGTGTTTGCTCTGAGTTGCTCCTAGACTTGGGTGATCACTTTGGATTTCAATCCATCCACCTCCAAAGCTTCATTTTTAAAATTTTTGGCATTTCTTTCTTTCCAAAGTGAGTAATAGCAACCGAAAGGATGATTGGGAAGATATTGGGATTATTGGTTTTGAAATTTCGGGGGTGATTCAACCAAGAGGGAATGGTGTGGAGGTTGATCTGTTGTGGAAGGTTGAGATGGAAATAGGTGAGGCAATGATCCCACACTATTTTTGAGAAGGGACAGTCAAAGAATAAGTTTTCAATTGTTTTATTATCCTTGAGGCATAAGGAACAATGATTTGGTGTTTGAAGGAAAAGAAGTATGTCTCTAGTTTGTAACATTATACAAAAATCCAACCATAAGATGAGGGAGCATCTTGGGCTATTCCCTTTGAACCAAACTAGGGTATGCCAAGGGAGTGTTTGTATGTGGAGTCTTAGAAAAGTATAGACTGAATAATTGGTGTAAACATGTTGATTTGCTGACCCAGCTAACCACTCCAAATTATCTTATTGAGAGCTATTCGGTTGATAATGCACAGGTTCCAGGTTACTTTAGGTTTCAACTATTAATTCTTGCCAGCACCACATGTTATTTTTGATCACCTCTGATACTATAGCTGTCATTTTCAGTTCTGATCCATTAATGGCCCTCAGAGTAGAAAAATGCTTGAGAATCCCTCTCAAATGCCAGGGGTCCTGCCAAAAGTAAGTTGAAGCTCCATTTCCAATTCTAAATCTAAATTGGTTCCCTATTTTATCCTTCACTGATAATATTTTCCTTCAACTCCATGAGCTATTGCTATTTGGTTGGATACTCCAAAAATCCCCCCTCCTCAAGATTATAGAGTGTACCCACTTTACCCACAGTGCTTCATGATCATGAAACAAAATCCAAATACTATTTCCTAGCAGCATATTATTTCATGTAGGTAAGTGTTTGATCCCTAATCCCCCTTCCTTTTTGGTTCTACAAATGTCTGACCATTTGACCTTAGCATAGGATTTAGAGGTACCTTGCCGATACTAAAGAAAATTCCTAAGTTTTGCCTCTATCTCCTTTAAGATTGATGAAGGAAGAATGAACATGGTAGACTAACAAACTTGAAAGGAAGATGGCACTAAGATAATCAATTGAAGCCTACTAGCACAGGAAATTGTTTTATTAGTCTACTTGTTAATTCTAGCTTCAATCTTTTCCAAAAGGGATCTGCAACCCCTTTTAGACAACCTCCCCATTATGAGGGGAACCCCCAAATACTTAATGGGGTGTTTGCCTCTCTTTAGCCTCGACATCATTTCTAATTGATGTGTTAAGTTAACCGAATCTGGGGATAAGAAAAAGTGGCTCTTAGTGGGGTTCATTTCCAAGCCAGACAACTGAGAGAAGTTATTCAAACAATCTAGCAGAGATTTACCTGAATGCAAATCAACATGACAAAACAACATTAGATCATCAACAAATAAGAGATGGTTAATTTTAAGAGATTTGCAACTTCAATGGTATTAGAAAGAGGGGTTTCCATCTAAACACTTACTCAACCATCTGGAAAGAACTTCCATACATAAAATGAATAGGAATGGGGATAAGGGATCTCCCTATCTAAGACCTGACTTCCCTCTGAAGGAATTGGATGGGGTTCCATTGATAAGAATTGAGTATGAAGGGGAAGAGATGCATTCTTTTATCCACTCAATGAATTTCCCTGGAAACCCCTCAAATACTAAAACATTTATGAGAAACTCCCAATGGATGGTATCATAGGCTTTTTTTAGGTCTATTTTGAAAGCACATCGCCTGTGGTTATTGAAAAGGTGATAATTCCTAAGAATTTCTTGAGCTAGCAAATTATTATCACCTATGCAACGATTTTTAATGAAGGCACTTTGGTTAGGGCTAAAAATTAGGAGGAGAGACTCTTTAAGCCTATTTTCTATAGTGTTGGCAATGACCTTATAAAGAAAATTGCAACAGGAAATAGGTTTGTAAACTAGCATTGTGGTTGGTTGGACCTTCTTTGGAATAAGGGAGATAAAGGTAGAGTTAAGCTCTTTAAAAAGTTTCCCATGATAAAAAAATTCTTAATGGCTTTAGTAACTTCCTGTCCTATTGTTTTCCAAGAATGACAAAAAAAGTAACCATTGAAGCCCTTTGGGCCTGGGGTCTTGTTCGGGTTTAGGGAATTTAAAGCCTCTTTATCTCTTGTGCTAAGACTTCAGCTATGAGAGAGTTTGTAAGGCTTTCGAGTAAAGGATGAGGGAAGAGAGTGTCCAAAAACTCTTGAGAAGGAAAAAGAGTTTTAGAGCTCTCTATAGAAACATGAAAATGATCCAAGAACTGATCTTGAATCTCTTTCAGACCTAGAAGTGTATTCCCATTGTCCAGGTTAAAAGACTGAATGTTGTTCCTATTTTTGATTGCAATGAGGGATTGGTGAAAAAATTTTGTGTTCTTGTCCCCTTCTTGTAGCCATTTAATACGGGAAGCTTATTTGAAAAAGGATTCCTTATCTCTAAGAGCTCTTAGTAAATTCTGAATGGATTTAGTCTCTTTATCTTTCAAAAAGAGTGACTGAGGCTCAATTCTCCTATGCTTTTGAATACTGTTGAGATTGGCTTGACAACTCTCCTCTCGAACACTAACATCTCCTATTTGGCTAGAATGAAGGGATTTTAGGGCTCTTTTGACCAATTTAAGCTTTGACACTACCCTATATATAGGAGTACCTCTTACTTGACAAGACTAAGCTTCATCAACTGTTTGAAGAAAGTTAGGCTAGTTGATTGGGAAGTTATAGAACCTAAAGGGGGAGGATCTCTTCTGCTGACTTATTAAGGCCCTAACCACTATTGGGGAGTGATAAGAGATATTCAAACTGAGAATGACACTATAAGAGCCGGGAAACTTGGAGGACCACTCTGAATTGATGAGTGTTCTATCTAGTTTTCTGGCAACATAGAGATCACAATTTTGCTAATTGGTCTAAGTAAATGTTGGAGTACTTGCATTAAGATAAAAAAATGCACAATCTTCTACACACTTCCTAAAGTCACTTATGCCTTGCATTGTCAAGGAACCCATAGGTTCTGCCTCATGAGAGAATAGAACCACATTAAAGTCATGGGTGATTACCTACTGTGGAAGAAATGTAGTTCAAAGCAGTCCAGAGATGTTTCCTATGATTAAGGTTATTGGACCCATACACATAAGTGATAAGGAAGGGAGAAGAGTTATTTATGGGAGAGACCTCTAGATGGATCAATTGGTCATTTAAGCTTAACATTGAGCAAGAAAGACTATCTAGATTCCAAGCTATCACTATCCTAGCATTGGAAGCATGATCAATATTGGTGTAGTACTGCCATCTAGGAAACATCAAGGAACAAATATTATTCATAACAGAGGGGGATCTTATTCTGGATTTTGTCATATAAACAAAAGTAGTAGAAATCCTCTTAAGACAAGCCTTAACAACCAATTGTTTATTTGGGCTATTGACCCCCTAACATTCCAAAAGACTAAATCCATATAACTTACTAACTGATCTAAATTATACTTTTGCTTCCTTCTTGATTTCCTCTTAGTTCTAACTATAAAATCCCCCTCTGCCCCTCCCTTAATACCAGGACTACTAGGAACCAATCAGAACTAGGAAAGGAAGAAGTACTACTTACTTGGTTAATTGCAGAATGAGCTAGCTCCTCAAGGTCACCTTTTGGGTCTGCGTCCTTTTGGTTGTCCTCTCTTACTTGGGTTGAAATATCTGCTTCCTAGACTCCTTAACTTACCTTCTCACCCTCATGTTTGGCCTGTTGTGTACCCGTATATGATTTAGATTTAGTTTGAGGCTTGTTAATTGAATTCTTCAGTAAACTATTCTTTTCTAAGGATGTGGGCTGCTCTTGTTGCCTCTCGTGTGTATTTTGTGGGGTTTCCTTATCTTTCACCAACTTTTGTTGCATTCCTATTTAAAACTTCCTCCTAGTGGGTGCCTACTCCTTCTTAGGTAATTGGGAGTTAGGTTTCCATTCATATTCTATTTTTATTTCCTTATATGTTGACTGCCCTTCTTTATTATAAGTAGCTAGCTGAAAGGATGTAGTTCAATTCCTATATAGCTCTAATTCCACACACACCAGAGCATACACAATTTTGGACATTTTTGCTGTCAGAGTGTCTATGAGTAATGGAAAACTGACAATACTAGCTATTTATCCTAAACCTTCTGTAGTCCAGTATTCAATAGGAACATTATAAAACTTAGTCCATACTGGAGCTGACCTAAGCACTTCCTGCTCACCCCCATTCAAGCACCATTTCCTAAAAAATAGTGGCTTCCCTTGTATGTGCCATAGAGCTTCCTCCAAAAGCTCACTCAAGACTACCTTTGCTTCGAATTTTAAAGAGGAAATTGTTGGAGTTGGTAATTAAGATTTCCCTAAGTCCAAATTCAGCCCAAGATCTAGCTAGTGCTCATTATACTAATGGGAAAGCTGGACGCTTCCCGATGAAAAATCCAATTAGAGTGTGTTTGAATTAGGTAGCTCGTTGGTTTGTTAATTCTGGTGGAGGTGTAACATAAATCTGGTTCTCCTTCACTTCTGGAGGGTAGTATGTCAAGGCTTTGTCCTGGGAGGATGCCTCGAGCCCTTCGGATACAACTGATTTCCATGTTCTGAAGCTTCCTAAAGGTTTTTCCTTCAGGGGTTGGGTAGAAGTAGGGTCTAGCCTCGAATCCATATGGGAGGGAAGGTAAGTGGAACTAGCTCGGTTATGGGTGCCCTGGTTAGTTATAGATGAGGACGAAATCGATAAAGGATCTGGGAGGTCAGGGTTATGGTTCTGGTCACGATTTGAGTTTAGAGAATAGGGGGTTTTTTACGATCTAGGGGAACAAGTTGAAGGAGATTGCAAGGGTTATAGAGGGAGTTGAGTTTGGGTCAGAGATGGAGAAGATGAAGCCATGGAGAGGGAGGGCTGAGTCACAGATGATCGTTGAAGTTGGAGGCTCAGCAATTCTCACTCTCTCTCATCGCACTCTCTCTCTCTCTTAATTTCCTGGGAACTTTCCTGATGTACTAAAATCTAATCATATATTAAGTGGAGCAAACTCGAGGCAATTTCCCTTTTCACGTGAAAGAGTGAGAGTGAATTCTTGTTTTACAAGAGCCAAATTATAATAAGAGCAATCTTGACCAAATTTGAGATTACAAAGTTTGATGGGACGAAGTTCTTATTAAGATAATTGGTTGGAGACCATCAGTGCCAGGCTGCGAGTTTCACAAATGATGGAAAATGGAAACAAATAAATGCCTTGGCTGTGTCAGATTTTCATATTGGTCTATTAGATAACATTTTGTAAGGAGTAGAGGAAAAAGAAAACAACCAAGGAGATATGAGATCATCTTACAAAGTTATATGAAGCTAAGTCGCTTCATAATTAAATTTTTCTAAAGAGTAAACTCTACACACTCTGAATGTCTAAATCAAGTTTGGTAACAGAACATATTAATACTCTGACCTCTCTATTCTCTCAACTTTCAAAGTTGGAACAAAATGTAAATCCAACTAAACTTATGGAGATTCTACCTCAAAGGCTTTTAGATTAATATGATCAACTCATCATCAATTTAACGAATAACATCCTTAAGAATAATTTGGTATTTGATGATATTGCTGCTTTAGTTCTTGAAGAAGAAAATATATGCATCAACAAGGAAGAAAGGTTGGCAAGTTTAGATCAAGTAGAAGCCTTATTAATGACAAGAGGATGGCCAATGGAACGTGATTCCACTAGGAGTCACAAACAAAGTAAGAAAAATCTCAAGTGTTACAACTGTGGCAAGAGAGGACACTTTAAAACAGAATGTCAATTCAGGAAGCGTGGAGAGAAGGCCTTTGAAGCTTCAAATTTTCAGGGAGGTGTTGCTAATGAATAAATCTAATATAGTGAAGTAACAACGATGTTTAAGGACATATTAAAGTTCACTGATGTTTAGACAACTGATTAAGGAGTAATATGACATATGACTCCTTGTAGAGATTAGTTTCACACTTATAAACCTGTCTTTGTAAGATCTATGTACTTAGGAAATGATAATGGAGATTGTTGGGATTAGCACCATCAAGTTGAAGATGTACGATGGTACAATTCACATTATACAAAATGTTCGACATGTAAAAGGCTTAAAGAAGAATATATTACTACAAGAAAAACAAGGTTTAGTGACATAAATTACCGATGGAATGTGAAGGTTTACAATCAACAAGCTAAGTTAGTGATGGAATTTACTGATAGAATGAGTCGTTGAAGAAATGGCCGTAGGTAATAATTGGGAACAGAGTACAGATTTTTCGTTGCTAAGTTACTGATGGATATTTTCTGTTTTGTTGCTATATTTAGCGATGGTAATTTTTGTGCTGTCAATAAATTTAACGACTAAAGGTTTGTTTCTGTCAGTAAATTTACAGATGAATAAGGTTCCTCTATTGGTAACCTTGCCACTAGATTTCCCAAATATGTCGGTAAATTTATGACTAACTTTATCGATGGATCTTAGTTGTTTGTCAGTAAATTCATTACATTTTACTGTCAAAATTTGTTTTTCTGTCGGTAAATTTACTGATATTATTTTTTAATATTTTCCTACATTTAATTTTATTTGATAATGTTATGATTGATATATAATTTATACAATTACCAGTTATCTATTGATAATATTTGATTTATTTATACATTTAATTTGTTAAAATATAAAGTTGATTGATGATATAAAGTAAAAATTATCTTAATTGATAATAAAAAATTATTATCTACAATAATAAGTATTTAATTTATACAAAATGACTGTAACTATGCTATTCATTTAGTTAATGTGGATGCTCTAAATGTTACAATGAGGTGTTGCCCTTCCCCTTCAACTAATCCATCTCATTACGGAGCTGGGCTACGTACTCCATCAATTGTTGCAACTGAGTTGGTAATGCTTGTATTTTTCTCCAAAGCTCATAGACTTTATTAGATTTGGATCACCTACTAGATGCTACTGTATTAGATGTGGAGGATTGCGAATAACATGTGTTTGCAAATGAATTTAAGCCTAAGATCGTTCCACAACGGTCCCTACCACTCACTGCATGAAGATATGTTTGAATCTCATCAACATCTTCATATTGTTGAGATTGTTGTTAAATACCTTATTATATTTGGTCCTATTATAAGGGAATGTTTATATTCATAAGTGCTAATTATTAAGCATTAATATTAAAGCATAAATTTCATGTACATTTAGTTCTCTACATCTGATGTTGATAAAGGTGAAATCGTCATGCTTCTTACTATAAGTTGTAAAAAGAACTAACATAGTGTAGGCTTCCTGTCCATAGACTTTTCCTACATTAGAATAAAAAGTTATAATTGAACTAAATTTAACAAAATTTTGGTAGAATTTTCTCTATTTTACCCCTAGTTGTATAAAGAAAGTAACTTAACAATAAAACCATATATGATACCAGACTATTATAACATTATCATTCTTCATAATATGCATATTTTCATTCCAATATTCACACATCAAATTAAATTCAAATACATCAAAGTAAAAAAATCAGAATATAAGTGTAAAGCAAAGATGCTTACAAATCTCTCTGCATGCTCGTGGTAGGTAATAGATCCTCCAATATGTACGGAAAGACTCTCTCCCCTTAGAACTCTATGTTTGTTGGTAGAATTATACTCTGAACTGGACATTGCCTTAGATGATGTCTAATACTGCTGCGAAGGACTCCATATTTCTTCAGAAGCATAAGGAGGTCGTTCACCAGTCTTGCTTATCGCACCAATAAAGTCTCTATAACATGTACGAGCTCGTGTCTACCTTACTTTATAAATGACCGTGTCAAATTCAGAATCCTAAAAAATTATTTATGCAAGAAAAAGGAAAAACATACGATAAGTACTTATAACCTATAATATTTATCTAATTAATGTATAAAAATTAATTACAAAAATACAAAAATATATTTTTTGTACCTCAAAATCCTAATAATAAAAATATTTTGTCGCTTGAGAGATATTCTTCTATATATAACCCTCAAGATCATTCTTCTCCTTGAACGTGGATTTCATGTTTATTGAGCACAGTCTAGACAGAATCAACCTAATATAAATCAATTTTAGATCATTTTTAAATTTAAACCAATAACTTAATTATAAACATATGGTGTTTCACGTATTTTCACTTACGGATGATTGGCAATTATGATGTAAATTCTTCCATCAACTCCTTCAACTTTAGGTTAGAGGCCGCCTCCTTCATCCACAACGTTTACCCCTGATATCTCTATTAGTATAGGGTTGGTGGAAGGTGTAAAGTCGTTGGATGGTGTAGCAATAGGTATGGAAGTTGATGCCTCATTTGTTTGTGTAGTAGCTGAAGGTACAACATCTGATTTTATTGCAACTGCAAAATGCGATGCTTCACCTGGAAAGTAACTGTCTCCAAATTGTGGTTTGAACTTTGGTCCGTCATATCCTGTTTTCTCTTTGGTGACATATTTTAACCTGAAATTCATATTTTATTGAATATTATAGAAATATAACAATTTCAATCCAGTATATAGCAATATATTATTGATTCAATAATTTATCTATTAAATACAATATTCTATTACAAACACAAATCAATCGCTATCAACACTTAATTGTAAATCAAAATCATCATCATCTTCTTTTTCTGAAGAATTAGAGTCAAACTCAGACTCTTCTTCATATCTCTTAACGCCCCCCCATCCTCTCTGATGAAATTTCAACATATTCATTATTTAGATCGCTCAAAGGTTCATTCTCGTTATAGGTAATAGATGCATTCATTTCATAAACATCTTCTTGAAATCCTTCACTTTTAATTCTCTATTATCCTTTTCCATGTGATTCAAAAATACCTTGATAGGTGCATAATTGATTGTGAATTTATTCCACATCACTTAGTGATTAATGACATAAAGTTGCTTAAGATAATCACTTTGACTTATATGTGATTTTAGGAACAATTAGGAAGCAAAGAAATTAAAGTGAGTAGAAAGTATAATATTTAGGCCATTTTTTGAAAGATTAATTTTTACTTGTTTTCATAGAGTAAGAATGAGAAATATTATAGCAAGTAAAGACAAGAAAATTAAGATGATGAAGCAATATAGCTCACGACTACTGTGTATGGAGATTGCATATTTTTGCATGAAATAATGTGAATTTAATGGAGTGAAATTAATGGAAAGCATCTTGAAATTATGGTAAGACAAACATGAAAGCCAGCAGGAGGACAAGAAACAATAGGATAAAACACAGTAACTGGACCAACTCTTGCAAACAATGCAACAGATGGGACAACCCATGCATGTGAAATTAATGGATGGCTAGAAGGAACAAAACATAAATGCAAGATGAGGAAAATTAAGATGTATGTTAATGATTTAGTGTTATCGAAAATATTTTTAATGTGAATAAAATAATTAATTTCAAATTTACAAGAACATGCATGAAATCTATCTTTTTGCTGGGCATATGATGTTTATTGGCTAAACTGGTGAGGTTACACATGATTTTGGTGAAATTTGACTCTAGAAAAATTACATGAACATATTTGGTATGTGTTTATTCCTATGTAATATTTGTAGAATTATTAAAAATGTTTTAATAGTTTTATCAAACAATTTTCAGATTTGGATAGTTTTCCAAAATTTGTGGGATTTGATTTTTTTAATGTTTTTGTATGTTTATATTTTGGTTCTAGAACCTTAAAAATATTTTTATGTGATAAAAAATGTGTTAATTTGATGTTTTATGCATGTGTAAATGATTTTTCTTGAAATTTGATTTCCAGAAAAATTTTAGAAGTCATATTTGTCTTTCTTGATGTCTTATCGATGTATCAGTGATCATAATAATTTTTGGGTGATTCCTAAATTAGTTTGATCATCATAAAACAATCTAGAGATGCTTGGAATGATGAGTTGATGTCATGGAAGTTTTATAAAATTATAGAAGTTAATTTATAGGGCACAAATCAATAGTTGATAGCACTATAAATTATGAATTAATTTACGGAATTAGGCATTCATGTTAATTAAATTAATATTAATTCCAAACGAAAAAACATACAATAGTAATTTTATCCAAATTGGTAAAAAGAAGATAGTAATTCTAAGTGTTAGATTGGGCCTTTTATGTTAAGATCCATAAGATGTCATAATCAAAATGATGTGTTTACATATATGCATTAGAGAATGCAGAGTTAGGAAAATGCTTGGGCTTGTATGATGGATGGTTATGTAGGAAAATCCCGGGAGGTACATCACATGTACCAGGTGCGGAAAACAAAAATTTTTGTTACCGGGACCTTCCCGAAGGCCAGGATCTATGTGTCTGTATGA
>JANJEY010000008.1:54231862-54243505 GCA_024703695.1 Erythroxylum cataractarum
CTATATTTTGGATTGATATTGTGAAATGAAAGAAATATTGTGGTTTTAAATTTTAGTGAATTGCATGTTGTGGTTTATTTTATTGATGCCATGCGAGTGTTTAGTGATCGTTTGCGATCGTAGTACTTCCTTACTGTGGGATATGCGTCGGAACGACCCTCGGGCGTCTCGGTGTGTACCCTACGGTGAGGGGGTGCTACACAACTAAGTCGCCACAACAACGAAAAATATAGCTTCAGGTTAATTATGCCACAACAAACTTTAAGCCTCATCGCGGCGAAACCCACGAGATAAACCTACTAATCCCAACTTTCTATCATACTAAATGCAAACATAAATTCTCTCAACAACCCTCATCAATTCCACCCAAAGACAAAATAAACTTGGATATAAACACAAGCAACTTTCCAAATTCTTAATCTCAATGTAAATTGATTGTAATGTGAAATGTTTGAAAGCTAAAGGAAACATCAACCATATTTCATAAATATCCAAAAGAAGAGTTTTACAAAGCTTTAATGGGCATTTTAACCCACATTACAGTACAGTTTACAAAAATTAGGATTTCTCAAAATGTGAATAAAGCCTTGTTTTACAAAAAAAAACTAACTTCAAAAGAAAAAATAAGCCTAGTTAGAGTGATGCCTTGACTCTTGACTACTCGATCTCTTGCTCCTCACCTGAAGACGGGACGGAATGGGAGGGGTTGAGCTTAAAGCTCATGGGTAACAATTTTATAACTAGTAACAAACAAAATCATTGAAATACTTATTTCCATTGTAACAAAAATTCATATTTAATCACAAACCACATATTTCTCAAATTCTCAACCAAATTCTCAATAATGCAAATCAGGTATGCATCAATCTTGTCAACATATCATAAGCATATAAACACATCAAAATAGTTTGGGAGGTCCATAAATAGAACGAACTAACACATTCCCATACAATGGTCCTGTGTAGTCATGAACAGAACGAACTAACACAATCCTACATAGTGGTTTTGTGTAGTTATAAACACGAGGGAGTCCATGAAGGAGCTCCATGCCACTAGCGGGCAGACGGGGAGAAGCCTTTAGTTGAAGTGCACTTGACATACAGAATGGACCAAACCAACCCCACATAACATGTTTCTTATAAATTTGTAAACTTGTTGCCTAAAATGACACATTTTTGAAACTTGATTTTTTTCAAACATAGTATCTTTTCAAAATTCATTTTCATATTCTTTTCATAAATCATCAACATAATATGCTCATACCAAACACAAAACACCTTTTTAAAGCATTCAAAGAGTTATAATGTACATTCATGAAATAGTTGAAATTATTTATTTCTATCATTTGAAAGAAAACATTAATGGCCTATTACTTCATTATAAAACTGTAACCCACCTTGAAATCTTTGCTTAACAAATTGTCTTAAACATGTCTTTCCTTTTGCTCCTCCTGCCTCTCTTGATCCCTTTCTTGATTTCCTTTAACAATAATAAAATCCCAATTCAATAGGAATTCTAGTTTGAGAACCCTAAGAAAATACATTCACTAAAATGATTTTAGAGTACTTAAACCCATGCATTTCCTATGTTTCATGAACCAAAACCCTTCCATAAATCCAAACCTTCAGATTAATTTTCCATGTTGATTATGATAAAGTAAATGATAAATTTTGATAACATTTTCTTCTAGAAAAATGCTTTCCATTGTCTTAAGCTTCTAATGATGCCAAAATCATTCAATTTGGTTCAGTACTCTAAAAGTTATACCCAAAACATTTTCAGGCTATTCTTATACTAAAACAACATTATATGCTCAAATTCCATCCAAAAATTGAAATCCTTAGAAATTGAACTAAAACTCCATATCATCATACACTTTTTATCACTATGTCTCTAGTTTACTCTAAATCAAAAATCATTCAATTTGGATAAATACACAAAACGTTATGTCTAAAATACTAAAGTATGCTTTGTGTAGGAAAGTTGACTTTGCCGTGATGAAACCCAAAAGTATGCCGCAATGAACTTTCACAAAAACCTACTTTGAGAACATGTTTTGCCATATTTTCCATCTTTTTACTTCCCACATTTCACATATAACCCATATTAAACCTAAACCATCTCTTCTCCTTCATTTTCAAATTCATTTCAATCCAATATCATTTACAAATACATCATGATCTATCTTTGATCATTAACCCAAAAAAAGAACATTTGCCTATATCACTCATTAACAACTTCCTACACATATTCAACTTCATTTAAGGTTCATTTAACCAAACCCATGAAATTTAAATTATGACTTACTTGTTGAAGCTTCAAATTCTTCAAACTCTTCAAGATCTCCACAAACCCTAGCTTTTCTCTTCTTTTCCTCTCCTTCCATGACATTCTCCTTCTTTCTCTCTTCTCACTCACAATTTTTCTTCTTCTACACTCTTAATAATCATAAAATGTCCCTTTTGCCTTCCAATATAAGCCTTGTGTCTTTTAACCCTAAGTAACTTGCCAATTTTGCCCTTGATACATTCTTCTAACATTAATACTTTAATTCCGTCAATCCATGCAATAAATCCACCCAACATTGACATAATAATTAAAGTCCAAATAAAATGATTTATTTAGCAAGACCACAAAATTTTTTTAAATCATACTTAATAAGATAAATAAAAAAATTCGGGGCTAACATTTCTCCCCCTTAAAAGAATTTCATCCTTGAAATTATTACCTGAGTCATCGAAGAGATGTGGATACTTCTCTTTCATGGCATCCAATTGCTCCCATATGGCCTCTTCACAGAATGGTTTCTCCATAGGACTTTTACTAGTTGAATCATCTTATTCCTGAGAACCTTTTCTTTGGTGTCCAAAATCTTAACTAAAGTCTCCTCGTAACTCATATCATCTCTCAACTAAACCTCAGTAGTCAAAATGATATGGGAGGGATCTGATCTATATCTCCTTAATATGAAAACATGAAAGACATGATGTATTTGGGATAATTCCAACCAATAGGCTAGTGGTCCAATCCTCTCAACAATCTCATAAGGACCTACATATCTTGGGCTCAACTTGCCCTTTTTGTGAAATCTCATGACTCCTTTCCAAAGAGATGTCTTAAGGAAGACTTTCTCACCTACTTCATACTCCATTTCCTTTCGGTGTGCATTAGTATAGCTTTTCATTCTATCCTAAGCCGCTTTAAGTCATTGTTTAACTAAGTTGACCTTGTTGACCATCATCTGAATCAATTTCGGTCCTATCAGTTTCCTTTCTCCTTCTTCATCCTAGCATATAGGAGTTCTATACCTCCTTCCATACAGTGCTTCATAAGGATCCATCTTAATGCTCGAATGGTACAAATTATTGTAAGCAAATTCGATCAATGGTAAATGCTCATCCCAAGCTCCTTTAAAATTCATCACACATGCCTTGAGCATTCCCTGAAGGGTTCGAATGGTCTTCTCAGATTGACCATCTATCTGCGGGTGAAAAACAGTGCTAAAATTTAACTTGATTTCTAGAGCCGCTTATACTCTTCCTTAGAATATCGAAGTAAACCGAGGATCTCTCTCAGAAACAATGGAATCTAGAATCCCATGTAATCTTACTATCTCACCAATATACTTCTTTGCTAGGACATGCAGGGAATCAGTCTGTTTGATTGCCAGAAAATGGGATGACTTTGCCAAACAATCAATAATAACCCATATGACATCATGTTTCTTACTAGTCTTGGGCAAATCCATAAAAAAATCCATGGTTACTTTTGCCACTTCCACTCAAAAATGGACAATGGCCTTAACTTGCCTGAAGGTGCTTGGTGTTTGGCCTTGACTTACTGACACACTAGACACTTACTTGCATATTTTGCTACATCCTTTTTTATGCCTCTCCACTAGAAATTCTCTCTCAAATCCTTGTACATCCTGGTGCTACTTAGGTGTATGACATAAGGTGCATTGTGTGCCTCATCCAGTATCTCATCCTTCACCTCCTTGACATTTGAAATACAAAGTCTTCTTCCTACTACCATGAGTCCATCATCCCTCATTACCACTTAAGACTTCTTGCCAATCTGAATTTCTTCTCAGATCTTGCTTAATTCTGCATCTTATGCTTGTAACTCCCTAACTTTCTCTCTGAGTATCGATCTCACTCTGAAAGTAGCAACAATACACTCAAATTCCTCATGTTTCAAACATATTCTAAGCTTAGCCATATATTCCAATAGAGGTAGACAAACTATCTGAACATGGGCTATTGATGATTTCCTACTCAAGGCATCCACCATTACATTTGCCTTTCTTAGATGATACTCAATCAACAAATCATAATCCTTAATTAGCACTAACCATCTTCTTTGTCTCAAATTTAGTTCTTTCTGACTCAACCGATACTTAAGTTTTTTGTGATCCATAAAATCCTCGTCTGAATCCCACACAAATAATGTCTCCAAATCTTCAAGAAAAAAATCACTGCTACCAATCTCAAATCATGGGTCGAATAATTCAACTCATAAAGCTTCAGTTTCTGCGAAGCATAAGCTATCACCCTGTCTCCTTACATCAACACACAACCCAAACCATTTCTTATAGCATCACTATAAACTGTATAACCCTCATCTCCAGTAGGCAAAATCAAAATTGGAGCACTTGTTAATTTGCACTTGAGCTCCTCAAAGCTTTTTTGACATTTCTCACCCCAGATAAATTTCTAATTCTTCCTCAATAACTTAGTCATCAACGTAGCTATCATAGAAAATACTTCAATGAATCTCTTATAATATCCTACCAGACCCAGAAAACTCCTCACTTATGCCACTGTCTTTGGTGCATGCCAATTCACCACTACTTCAACCTTCCTTGGATCAACATGTACCCCATCTTTTGAAATCACATACTTGAGGAATATCACCTCATAAAGTCAAAACTCACACTTGCTGAACTTAGCATAAAGCTCCTTCTCCCTTAATGTTTGCAATATTATTTTGAGATATTCCTCATATTCCCCTTCATTCTTGGAATACACCAGAATGTCATCTATAAACACTATGACAAACTGATCTAAATAATCCCTGAAGACCCTATTCATGAGATCTATAAAAGCAGCTGGAGCATTGGTCAATCAAAAAGGCATGACTAAAAACTCATAATGTCCATACCATGTTTAGAAGGTTGTCTTATTTACATCAAACTCCCTAATTTTGAGTTAATAATAACCTGACCTGAGATCAATATTTGAAAATACCTTTGCTCCTTGCAGCTGGTGAAACAGATCATCTATTTGGGGTAAGGGGTACTTGTTTTTAATGGTCAGCTTGTTTAGTCTTTGATTATCCATACACATCCACCATGTTCCATCCTTCTTCTTAACAAACAAAACTGGTGCTCCCCAAGGTGATGAACTCGGTCTTGCATATCCCTTGTCCAACAGTTCTTCCAGAGCTATCCTATATGGTGGTAGAAAAATGGGTGCGGTTCTGGGAATCAAGTTGATGGCAAACTCGATTCCCCTTACCAGCGACAAACCAGATAAGTCCTTTGGGAACATGTCTAAAAACTCACTCACAATAAAAAAATCCCCTAACTTCCCTTCATTTACATTAGTGTCCACAATATGCACCAAGAAGGCTTCACACCCCTTGCCTATCATCCTGTTAGCTAGCAAAGCTAAAATAATTCTTGCTGATGGTGTTTTCCTTTCCCCTTTTAAAATCACCTTCTTACCATTTCTCAAATCAAATTTTGCCTCCTTAAGGCCACAATCCAACTTCGCATGATATTTTTCCATAACATCCATTCCAATTATAACATCTAAGCCTTTTAGGTCTAGAGGTACTAAGTCAACTACTAATTTAGCACCATCAATGAAGAGCTAACAACTTCTATATACTTGACTTGTTATCACATTCTTCCTTAAAGGGGTACTAACAATCAAAGAGTTATCCAAAGGCATCAAATTCACACCATATAATGACATGCTTGCAGGAACAAAAGAATGTGTGGAACTAGAATCAATTAGTTATTACACTGATGAATTAAATAGCTGAGCCATACCTATAACAACCTCAGGCGCAGTTACAGCTCCCTCTCTGGTCATGGCAAACACCCTTGCCTGCACTTGACCCCTTGGCCTTCTTGGAGGAATAGCCTTCCTCATAGCTCCAGAACTGCCCACCTTAGTGATTGTCATGGTTCTCACTATTTTTGCTCTCCTCGGGGCGTGCAACTGTAACCCCTCTTACCTCGATACCTATAAACAATCTCTGATTATGTGTCCCTTCTCTCTACATCGAAAACATGATCCGAGTAACTTAAAGTACTCTCTTTTGTGAAACTTCCCACAATTCTCACATTGGGGGTTTGTGTACTTGCTCCTCTCCAACATGTTATTACCTCCCACAGTTGAGAATTAAACTGAACCCTGATTGCTTATTCTTACTAGAGGCACTACTTCCTACCTCACTCTGTGTGTGGAAGCTCTTCATACCCCTCTCAGGCATTGTGAGCACTTATCCCCTTCTTGGAAGACTACTTCCTATTCTTCCTCTTCTTATTCACTTCATACTTGATATTCTCTAGTTTCTTAGCTTGGAGTGCAGCATCTACCAGTTATTGGTAGCCACAGAAATTGTGGATCAAAACTTTCTACTTGATCCCAAAATGAGGCCCCTCCTTAAACTTGCAGCACTTTTCTTCCTCATTTGCCATAATGTTGGCTGCATATCGAGAAAGTTGGGTGAATGCATATCGAGAAAGTTGGGTGAACTTTAGCTCATACTCACTCACACTCATGTCCTTCTCTATAAGATTCAGCAACTCCCTGACCTTCTTTTGTACATAAACTCTAGAGAGGTGCTTCTTCCTGAACACTTCCATAAAGTCTCTCCATGACAACACCAGAGACATAATCAAATTATGGGGCACTGATTCCCACCAATTAACTACATCCCCCTGCAGTAAGTTAAGTGCATAATCTAGTTTCTCCTCATCAGAGCACTTCATCTGAAGAAGGACTCTCTTGATCCTCTTTAAATATGCTTCGGTCTCTTTCGTATTTGTCGTACCGTTGAAATCTACAGCTTTGTACTTATGGAGCTTATCGTATGAACTACTCTTATCCACTGGAGCTTACATCGACCCTTGTGACCCTTAAACCATAGCATAAGTAAAAGTCTGAGCAAAGGCTTGAAAGAACTACGAATCTATAGGGTTTGCTTGAGGCATCGGTAGAGATGGTGGAGGCACCTCCTGTTGTATACTAGGTGCCTCAGAATCTGCAGCAAAATGTGTCCTTGAATCTTGCGAGACATAGGATTCATTGGTGGTCCCTTGGTGAGAGCAAGATCGAGTCAGAGCTCCTCGAGTTCTCTTTCGAGGCAACATTTTCACTCCTTTAATATAAAACATTTAAAAATCTTTAGTTCATGTTTCATGGAAAACAACTTCATATCATGTAAAACAATTCAAATCATATAAAACAATTTCAAATCAGGTGAAACAATTCAAAACAATGCAAGTTATTCATTTAAAACAATGCGTGTTCATTTTATGTTTTAACCTACCCATTTCGTGCCTAAGCTACTCCTAGACCTTGTTGCAAACCTAGACCTAAACCTAGTTGCTATGATACCATAACATGTTGGCCCCCATTTCCAAAACCCAAAATCGAAGTGTTGAGAATGTGAGCGTGGAGGAAGACTTGGGATTGAAACTAAAACCCCTTTGGAAGCAAGGCGGGTTTGATGCAGCGAGCAAACATATGGAAAAATCCCATGGACCCTTTGGGTAATTTACACCACGGTGAACGATTGAACTTCGTCATAACAAACTTGAAAATTTATCTTCGCCGCAGCGAAGTCGCCACACCAACAAAAAATATAGCTTTAGGTTAATCGCCACAGTAAAACCTGCGGGACAAACCCAATAATCCCAACTTTCTATCATACTAAATGCAAACATAAGTTCTCTCAACCACCAAAAGACAAAATAAACCTGGACATAAACACAAGCAACATTCCAAATTCTTAATCTCATTGTAAATCGATTATAATGCCAAATGTTTGAAAGCTAAAGGCAACATCAACCATATTTCATTAACATCCAATAGAAGAGTTTTACAAAGCTTTAATGGGCATTTCAAGCCACATTAAAACGTAGCTTACAAAAATTAGGATTTCTCAAAATGCGACCAAAACCTTGTTTTACAAAAAAAAACTAACTTCAAAAGCAAAAATAAGCCTAGTCGAAGTGATGCCTTGACTCTTGATTACTCGATCTCTTGCTCCTCACCTAAAGTTGGGACAGAATGGGAGGGGGTGAGCTTAAAGCTCATAGGTAACAATTTTATCAGTAACAAGCAAAACCATTGAAATACTTATTTCCATTATAACAAAAATTTACATTTAATCATAAAGCACATATTTCTAAAATTTTCAGTAATGCAAATCATGTATGCATCAATCTTGTCAACATATCAGGAGCACATAAGCATATCAAAATGGTTGGGGAGGTCTATAAACAAAAAAAACTAACACATTCCCATATAGTGGTCCTGTGTAGTCATGAACAGAACGAACTAACACAATCCCACATAATGGTTTTGTGTACTCGTAAACATGAGGGAGTCCTTGAAGGAGCTCCATGCTATTAGTAGGCATGCGGGAGAAGCGTTTAGTCAAAATGTACTTGACATACAGAATAGACCAAACCAAACCCACATAATATGTATCTCATATCTTGTAAACTTGTTGCCTAAAATGGCACATTTTCGAAACTTGATTTTTTCAAACATAGTATCTTTTCAAAAATCAGTTTCATATTCTTTTCATAAATCATCAACACAGTATGCTCATACCAAACACATAACACCGTTTCAAATCATTCAAAGAGTTATAATGTACATTCATGAAATTGTTGAAATCATTTAATTCCATCTTTTGAAAGAAAACATTAATGGCCTATTACTTAATTATAAAATTGTAACCCACCTTGAAATCCTTGCTTAAGAAATTAGCTTAAGGATGTCTTTCCTCTTGCTTCTCTTGCCTCTCTCGATCTCCTTCTTGATTTCCTTTAATAATAACAAAATCTCAATTCAGTAGGAATTCTAGTTTGAGAACCATAAGAAAATACATTCACTAAAATGATTTTAGAACACTTAAACCATGCATTTCCTAAGCTTCATCTCAATTTTCCATGATCATTTTGATAATGTAAATAACGAAATTTGATAACACTTTCTTCTATCAAAATGTTTCCCATTGTCTTATGTTTCTAATAACACCAAAATCATTCAATTTGGTTCTGTAATCTAAAAGTTATACCCTAAACATTTTTTGGTTGTTCTTATACTTAAAAAGCATTCTGTGCTTAAATTCCATCCAAAAATTGAAATTTTTATAGATTAAATTGAAACTCCATTTCATCATATAATTTGTAGCACTATGTCTCTAGTTTACTCCAAATTAAAAATCATTCCATTTGTATGACTACACAAAAAGTTGTCTAAAATACCAAAGTATGCTCTGTGTAGCAAAATTGACTTTGCCGCGGCAAACTTTCACAGAAACCTACTATGAGAACATGTTTGCTACATTTTTCATCTTTTTACTTCCTGCGTTTCACATATAACCCATCTTAAACCTAAACCATCTTTTCTACTTCATTTTCAACTTCATTTCAACCCAATATCATTTACAATACATCATGATCTATATTTTTTCATTAACCCAAAAAGAGAATATTTGCCTATATCACTCATCAACAACTTCCTACACATATTCACCTTCATTTAAGTTTAATTTAACCAAACCCATGAAATTTAAAGCATAACTTACTTGTTGAAGCTTCAAATTTTTCAAACTCTTCAAGATCTCCACAAGCCCTAGGTATTCTCTTCTTTTCCTCTCTTTCCACAACACTCTCCTTCTTTCTCTCTTCTCACTCACAATTTTTCTTCTTCTACACTCTTAATAATCATAAAATGTCCCTTTTGCCCTCTAATGTAAGCCTTATGTCTTTTAACCTTAAGTGACTTACCAATTTTGTGCTTAATACATTCTTATATCATTAATACTTTAATTCCATCAATCCATGCAATAAATCCTCCCAACATTGACATAATAATTAAAGTCCAAATAAAATGATTTATTTAACAAGACCACAAAATTTATTCAAATAATATTTAATAAGATAAATAAAAAAAATTTGGGGCCTAACAATTTTGGTCCTAGAGATGTTGTCTAGACTCCTAAATACATATATGTTATATTATTTATACACATTGGTTAACTTTAATCTAATATTATTTCTTTATTTTAAAAAGAATAAGAAGTGGATTTATTCAATGAATAAAGAAATCAAAGCCATCAAAGGAATAATATATGGGAACTTGTTTATCTCATAAAAGGTCATTATTCCATTAGATTCAAATGGATGTACAAAATAAAAATGATGCCAAAGGTGAAATAGAGAGATACAAAGCAAGGCTTGTAATCAAAGGTGTATGCAAAAGTAAGAAATTGACTATAGTTATTCAGTAATATGTCTCATCGATCAAAATTATTGAAGAATTTATAAATTAGATGTCAAGTATGCTTTCCTCAATGGTTGTTTAAAGGAAGAAGTATTTATTGAGCAACCAATGGAATTTATGTGTGAAGGCTAATAAGATAAAGTTTTAAAGTTAACGAAGGTGTTATGAAGATTTAAACAGTTGCCTAGACTTTGAAACAATCAAATTAATAACTATTTCTAAGATAATAGTTTCATTAGATGCTTAAACAAATTTGCTCTTTAAATTAAAAAGGATGAAAATATATTTTTTCTTACTTATATCTTTGTGAATGATCTTATCTTTATAGGCAACAATCTAAAGATGTTTAAAAAGTTCAAAGATTCCATGACCTAAGAGTTTAAAATAAGTGACATAGGACTAATGTCTAACTAATTGGTAATCAAGATGAAGTAAATAGAGAGTGGAATTTTCATCAGTCAGGAAGGTTATGCAAAAGAAGTGCGTATGAAGTTTAAGATGTTAGATAATAAGTCAATTAACACTTTTATGGAGTATGGAATAAAGCTTTCCAACTTTGATGGAAGGGGGAGTGTACATCCAATTTTGTTCATAAAACTTGTAAGAAGCTTAAGGTACTTGACTTGCACAAGACTAGACATCTTATTTGCAATTAGCAATCAAATGACAAGTGATAAAGGCATTCTTTTAGTATCTAAAAGTGAAGTGAATCACAAGTTAATACAATACTTAGAAAACGATATAAGAATGCACGAGAAGGGGGGGTTGAATTGTGTATTCCCCTTTTCGAAAAATCTTTCAAAACTATTTGTTAGAAATAAAATTCTTTACAGAACTTCCGATAGATTCTAATTAATCAAAACTTTTGAAAAACCTTGTTTACGAGTTAAGTACTGATAAAACTTGAATCTAAAATATAGAGATATAGAGTGAGAGTAGTTGACACAGAGATTTATCCTGGTTCACCCCAAACCGTGGGCTACGTCCAGTCCTCAGAGTTCCTTCTGAGATTTCACTATCTCTTCAATTTTACAAGTATTCTTTGCGAGCCTCTTCAGGTCTCTACAACCAGTATTCTTTCACACTTAGCCTCTGCAGGCTATCT
>JANJEY010000008.1:54243605-54257576 GCA_024703695.1 Erythroxylum cataractarum
ACACATTCTGCGTCTGCGTCTGCGTCTGTTTGTTTATTTCTGTCTGCTTTTCAATTTTGCGTCTGTTGTGCATCTGCGTCTACTTTTCTACTTCTCCGTCCGCTTTTCAATTTGCGTCTGTTTTGCGTTTGCTTTTGCTTTTCTACTTTACGTTTGCTTTTCAATTTGTGTCTGTTTTGCGTCTACTTCTGCTTTTCTACTTTACATCTGCCTTTACTTCTTCATTTTTATTCATTAAAATCATATATATGTAAAGTCATTTTAACTCAACAAAAAATGAAACAGAATATAGGTACAAACGAAAAGCAGACTAATGGAAAAAGACAAAATAAGTGGGAAAATTGCTATAACTTTCCCTACAGATATCGGATTAGGGTGTTCTTTAGATGGTTTAAAAGAGGACTTCAAGATCAAAAACTTTTATGAAGACTCAAAGACAGATTCTATCTTCTGAAGGGTCAAAAATGGACCAGAAGATAGGTATGGACGAAACCAAATGAAAAAACAGAAGAATAAAAAAATACAGAAGAAGTGGGAATATTGCTATAATTTTCCCTAAAGATATCGAATTTGGGTGTTCTTTGGATGGTTTGAAATAGGAATTCAAGATCTACAACTTCCAGGAGACCCTAAAGACAAATTCTATCTTCTTAAGGGTTAAAAATAGACCAGAAGATAGGTACGGATGAAACCAAATGAAAAAGCAGAAGAATGGAAAAAGACAGAAGAAGTGGGAAATTGCTATAACTTTCCCTACAGATATAGGATTTGGGTGTTCTTTAGATGGTTTGAAAGAGAACGTCAAGATCTACAACTTTTATGAGAACTTGAAGATAGATTCTATCATTTGTAGGGTCAAAAATGGAATAGAAGATAGGCCAGGTGAAAAAACAGAGGAAGCAAAACTTAGATGAAGATGACGTCATCACAGAAGAAATAAAAAGGCAGAAGAAGCAAAACATAGAAGAAGGTGATGTCATCACAGAAGAAGCAAAACATAGAAGAAACAAAACACAGAAGAAGATGATGCCATCACAGAAGATGCAAAACCTGGAAGAAGCAAAACACAAAAGAAGCAAAACATAAAAGAAGATGGTGTCATCATAGAAGAAACATAGAAGAAGATGACATCATCACAAAAGAACCAAAACCTAGAAGAAAAAAAACATAGAAGAAGCAAAACATAGAAGATACAAAACATAGAAGAAGCAAAAATACAAAAGATACATCTTCCTTTATAAGGACCATAACTTTCGACTTAGAAATCCAAAAATTCCATACTATATACCTTTGGAAAGGTAAAAGAAATACCTACCACTTTTGAGAAGACAACTTTCTCTAATTTAGCCTAGATCGATCCAGAATTGCCCTCAAATTCAGAACACGAATTTACATTCATCCAAAGTATTGCACCCAATTCTCAATTTCATGAAAATTTTTGATATTCTTAGAGAGAGAATTTAAATTCAATGTCTTCATAAGAAATGTAGCCATATGTTTCTAATTTAATCCAAATCAATAATCGTCTCATTTAGATAACTAGAGAAAAAGGTGTGGCTAAAATACTGAAGCATACTTCATAAACATTTTCCAGATCAACTATCCATTTTGTTTCACAATCTTTCCTTAACACCACCCATACCAAGATCACTTTTTCTACTTCATTTACTCCTTCTTAGCTCTATTTCAAATCTATAACGTCTAAAGAAAATATAATCCATGATTAATCATAAACATCAATAATAGAATATACACATATTTACATATTCTTCATCAACTTACTACACTAATTCAACTTCTTTTTTGCTTTCATTCTACTTCTAACATTCACCTTAATTCTTCCTATTTCGAAATCTCATATCCACTAAAAGCACCAAAGCAAAATATGAACTTATCCGTATTTCAGATTTATTAGTTCTAGTCTTCTAGGACAAGTTCAGGATCCAATAACTCTCCTCCTTAAAGAATTTCGTCCTCAGAATTCTTACCTGAGTGATCAACGAAATGAAGGTAATGTTGTGTTTTGTTTTCCTTAGTCTCCCTAGTAACTTCTTCACTTGAATAATTTGTTTCAAATGAACATAGTCAAAAAGACTCACTCAGTCTTTCAATCACTCGTTAATCATTCACTTTCTTAACGAGTTCCTCATTAGGTTTTGGATTACTCACACTTTACCCATTTCCTGTGTCGATAACATCAATATCAAATCATATTGATATCTCTTGACATACTCAAATTACGAGCCAAATACACCTTTGTTGGTAATACTAACTCACAAGTCAATGGTCCGGTTCTTAATATCTTTATTTGGACCAAAACAATTCAAGCTTAGTTGATTCTTTATCTTAGCTCGAGCACATTTGCACTCAATCTAAGCACACCTTGAGGAGGTGGTACTCTCAGAAACATTTCATCTTTTACTTCTACCTCCTTAGTCATCAAACAATATCTCGACGTATTCCCACTAGAATGAATATCATAGGTTGTTATTTATGAAGTGAATCACACGTTAATACAATACTAAGATAACGATATAAGAATGCACGAGAAGGGGGGGTTGAATTGTGTATTCCCCTTTTGAAAATCTTTCAAAACTGTTTGTTAGAAATAAAATTCTTTTATAGAATTTCCAATATATTCTAATTAATCAAAAGCGTTGAAAACTTTGTTTCAAAATGAGTAATGGTTAAAACTTGAATCTAATAAAGAGATAGAGTAAGAGTAGTTGACACAGCGATTTATACTGGTTCACCCTAAACCGTGGGCTACGTCCAGTCCTCAGAGTTCTTTCTAAGATTTTCACTATCTCTTCAACTTTACAAGCATTCTTTGCGAGCCTCTTCAGGTCTCTAAAACCAGTATTCTTTCACACTTAGCCTCTGCAGGCTGTCTGTACTACTTTTTCACAGATAAGTGTATGAACACTTGTTACAGTAAGAATAGCTCTCGGCTAACTTGAACATAATGTTTTTACGATCACGTAGATGTAATTCAGCTATTTTTCAATTGTTCAGCTCACGTATCTAACTTTAACTCACTTTTTTCTAACTTTGCAATCTTCGACTTCGACTTGTATTTATAGCCTTCGTCTCCAACTGCTTCTTGATTCTTGTTTCTTGAATCTTTAAAGAAACGATTATTCAGTTGAGTTTTGTAACTAACTCGAACTGACTCCTTCGTCTTCTTTTTGAATTCCGCGTCTTCTTTTCTTCGTCTGTATTTTATCGTCTGTGTTTTTGTGTCTGCGTATGCTTTTACTATTTCGCGTTTTCGTCTGCTTTACTATTCGCATCTGCGTCTGCGTCTGCTTTGCTTAGCGTCTGCATCAGCTATTATTTTTCATCTGCGTCTGCTTTACTTCGTCTGTATGACTTCGTTTGTATGTCTGTTTGCTTCGTCTGTCTGACTTCGTCTGTTTTGCTTTTCTTTTTATTAATTCTCTTTTTGTTATACATCAAAATCATATCTAAGTAAAGTCATTTGGACTTAACAAAAAGTACAATTGAGGATGTCATATTTTACTTATGTAAAAAAAAAATTAATTTAATGGGCATTTTTTATAATGATTTTTCTTGAGATCTTGATCACAAAAAATTAGTACTATTAGCTTTGCTTTATTTTGAGATATATATAATTTTTTGGTGTTCAAATAAATAACTTATTGTCACAATCTTTACATTTGAATAAGTATGTTGTAGCTACTTTATGTAGTTAACATGCTACTTCGTTGAGAAGATTGTTGAGAACTTTATTTAGAGAAAATTGAAGCAACAAATGTCATGATTAACAATAAATCAGCTCAAGCCTTAGCAATTAATCTAACTTCCCATAATAGGAGTAAGCATATTGACACAAGGTTTTATTTTTTCAAGAATATGTTATTAAAAAGGATATTAAGTTGGAGTTTGTGACGTCTCTTAGTCAAGTTGCCAATATTTTTACTAAACCCCTCAATTATGATGTTCTCCAAATCCTAAGGATAATCTTGGAGTTATTAAAATTAAGTTTACATGGAATGTTAGAAATAAACCTAAATTTTAGAATTCTACAACAATTTTGAAAGAGTAGTTGAAAATTCAATCTTAATTAATCCGTTTTAAAGCTTTATCTGTCTAGATTTGGATGAATCTAAGCTTGAGTTAGCTCAACTTACCTAGTGAAAGTTATGACAAAATGATAGAATAATCAAATTTTCAGTTATGTAGATTTTAATTTATCATTAAAAATATCTCTCTTTGTATTCTAGCATTCAGTGGCTTAAAGTTGGTTAGTTTATAACTCTGTATTGGTACTATAATTAACCATATTCATTTTATATAAAAGAGGACAGAATAAAAGTTCTATTATAAGAATGCTCTTGCTTCATTATTTGTGTGAGTGTAAGTATCTGTGAATATCCTTTTTTTTTCAACATGATCTTGTTTTAAAACTCTTGGGTGTAGTTTGTCACAAGTTTGACCATGGTTTTGGTCTATGTTTGTGGGAACTTTTGTTTTGAGTCTTCTACAAAGTTTTAACCTTTTGAGATAGCCTTTAAATGCCTTTGAAATTACCTCAATCGGACTATATAGAAATTTATACTCAAATTTGTGTTTCCTCCTTAAAATCTAGCTTACCTACAAAACAATGATCCAAACATAAGAGACTATCACATAATTCCATATAAACGTAGTATAAAAATACTAAATCACCACTTAGTCCCTATCATGCAAATCAATTATGATTAAAAAGAAGCATAAATAAAATATGAGTTATAATACAAGCACCCACTAATTATAATTTAGAATCGATAAAATTGGAACCATCACAAATCTTACTCTTGGAGGTTTAAATTTATTTCTTGATACTTAAAATAAGAAGAGGAGTAAGTATTTATAGGTGAATCAAGCTATAATCATACATTCTAATTTGTTCCAATTACCCCACTTTCTATTATTTACTTTTATATTATAAATTATTTATTTTAATCTAAATATTTTATGAGTAATGCACAGCAACTCGTGGCATTTTAAAGCTGAAAACTGGACCACGGGCCCAATCTCTGTTACCCTTTGTAGTCCCTTTCAGATAAGGTTCACTTGGCTGAGGCAAGATTGCTTCTGATCCCTTATTCTAGTGATCATACATTGAGAAGACTTGTTTAACAAATTAATTACAATTCAGTGCTTCTCACGCGATATGAACGAATAGCATCGTTTATGTTTAGCCTTAGCCAAGTTGTATGGTATAATAGTTGTAAAGAAGTAGATGTTACACTAGCGGTCTCCATCTGTTTTATAAGATTGCCATTTGTTCTAAACAGCTTCACCTAACACGATACCTTTCAGTATTTATATCAGGGTTGAACATAAATCTTTACGGAAGTGTGTATTGATGAAAGTGCAATCACAAATAACCAGGTCTTCTACCTAAACTTTGAGACTTTCCTTTCACAAAGCATGAAGGTTGCGGGTAGTAATAATCATGTCATCGTACCTTTATCTTGAGGGATCATCCATAAATATGATTCAGTTTTCTCAACAAGACTATCCAAAAGGGATATCTTTACAAAAAACTTCCAAATCTTCACTTCATAACAAAATGATTTACGAAAGCAAGAAGAAGATGGATGTGTGAGAGTAGGCCAACCTGAGTTATCAAGTTAATGAAGTGTAGAGATCTTGGATGAGAAATTAGGTGAACTGTACATGAGAAAAATCACGTTCTTGACATTGCTAGCTTGATATTCTTGCCCACAGGTTCCAACTTTATCTTGAGGACTGAATGTGAGAGCATCCAAGATAGACGACGGTTCTCCTCTAGCTCGAGGTGGCTTTTGTTTGGTCTCGCAGAGTGCTGCTTACGAGACAGTTAGGTACATTATTCTGCGAGGGACCACATAATTATATTATATATGCTATACAAAAGTGCATTATTTTGCTTTTTCTTTTGCCTTGCAACGCTTGTTGATTGCACCTACCCGCACAAAAAAAAAAAAAAAAAGAAGCTGGCTGGTTGCTTCCTTAGCTTTCGCAGTGGCACCTAATCATTCGTCTAGAATGGCCATTTTGTACATTTTAATGGATCAAGACTGGCATCAATGAACACACTGATATTAAAAGTTGAAAAGGGTAGACCCATTTTCATGGTATGACCTAGCTGCCAATTCTTCTATGTTCACGATTTGTTCCAAGGTTTAGGGTGGTACAAGATCTCCTCCATCATATTTAATTTCCGTGAATCTCTGCAGTTATGACTAAGCGTCAGGGCTTCTTTGCCAACATAAAATAAATTTTCGACTAACAAAAGCAAGAAAGCATAATAAAGGGTGTCAAAATCCAGTGCTTATTCAGCTCGTATATTTTAAGCAATGGGAGGCGTAATTAGCGCCAAGTACCTAGATACACTACAACAGAAGGACTTTTAGCAACGAGACTTTAGCTAAAAGTCCTAAAGTCATCGTTGATCCTATTTAGCGACAATTTATAATCGTGAAATCTCTGTAGCAAAAAACTATAAGCGACATTTTTACCGAATCATTGTTAATACTTTTTTTGCTCACATAATCAAAAGAAATAGGCAACAAGATTCCTATCGTCAATAATTTTTTGGTATGCTTAATTTTCATGGCTAAATGTTGTTAGCTACAATACTTGAAATATAACTAAAATCTTTTAGCAATATTTTCCGCAGCGTACTTAATAATTTTTAGCGAAGAAAGTAAAGCGTAGCCAAAAGTTATTGGTGATGATTTGATAAACATAATCAAATCTTTTTAGCTACGCTTTGAAATTTTTGATATACATTATTGCTAAATATTTTATCATGTTAATTATAATTATTGATGATATTTTTAAATTCATGTTATTTTTTGTAATATTTAAATTTTTGTTTTATAATTCATTATACAAAAATATAATAAAAATAATTAGAAATTAGAAGCATTAAAAATTAATTACAAAATACTTATGCACAAAATAAAAAATATAAATATTAATTTAATGACTAAGACTTGTCTTTATCGTTACTATTTACATAATTCAGGCTAAATAATTTTTTGACTAACTTTTCAAGCTTGGCAAACTTTTTTCGTTACGCTGTAAGTTTAATCGTTACATTTTAATTAAGCCTTAAGTGACTTATTCTCCTTTTAAAGACGATCAACATATGTTGGTCTTGATGAGGATTTATTTGACTTAAGCCCAAATGTAAGACCTTTGATATCTTGTGCTAAGTACCTTATTGCAAATGTCATATACGTTGGGCTCATTTCTATTAGATATTGATGTTTGCAAGAACTTTTACATGTTATTCTAAAATTGAAAAAAATCAATATTCAATTCAAATATTATTAGTTAGTATTAAATAAATAAATAATTTAAATTTTAAGTAAATTTTTATACTTACATAATTATTTTGCGTTTCTTCAGACATCCAACCTTCACCTTCTTCATAGTGTGTTAGTTTGTAGAGTGTGATCATATCATACTCTTCTCTATGTAGCTCCTTCTAACTCTATTTTATGAAAATAAAATCAAAACACAATAATTAATATTGTACTTACACTACAAGAGTTAAGACATTTAGTGATAATTATTTTGTGTCTAACTATTATTTTGTCACAAATACGAGGTTTTTTGTGACAAGACAATGGGTTGATACAATTGTTTGAATTAACTGTGTTGATTTATTTTTTTATCACTAATACAATAGTAATTGTGATACTTTATTGTTTTTCACAATTAAGTTGTCACTATTAATATATTAATAGTGACAACTTTTCTTTTATCACTAAGTTTTGTCATTAAAAGCCTATACAATTTGACGGTAAAATGATTTTGGCGAGAATAAACTCTAATGATGACAAAACATATATTTGTAGCTAATATTTTATATTTGTTGTGACAAAACATAGTTTGGTCACTAATATTTTATTTTTTATTACGAAACTGTTAATCATCACACTATATTTTACTTGTTGTGAGAAAAAATTTTGTCAGTAAATATTCATTTAATTAGTGTCTATTTTGTATTGTCATAATAACCAAACTATAACTATGATCACAACTATTCGTAATTTAGTGACAATATTTTGTGAATAAATTTTTTTTTCATCACAAAATACGATATTTTTTAGTGCCAAGACAATTGATTGACACTATTGTTTTGATTATCTGTGATGATTTATATGTGTTGTCACTAATACAATCGTAATTGTTGCAATTTAGTTTCTTTCACAACTAAATTGTCACTATTAATATATTAATAGTGTTAAACTTTATTTTATCACTAAGTTTTGTCACTATAAGCCTATGAAATTTGATACGAAAATAATTTTGGCGGAAATAAATTGTAGTTGTGACAAAACATATATTAGTAGCTAATATTTTCTATTTGTTGTGACAAAATATAATTTGGTTACTAATATTTTGTTTTTTTGTTACGAAACTATTAATCGTCACACTATATTTTACTTGTTGTGACAAAAAATTTATTAATAAATATTCTATTAATTAGTGTCTACTTTATATTGTCACAATAACCAAACTATAATTACGATAACAATTATTCGTAATTTAGTGACAGTTTTTTGTGACTTAATATTTTTGTCATCACAAATACGATATTTTTTAGTGTATATAATTTATAATAACTATTATTTAAATTATTCTTATTATGATTATTATTAACATAAATATTATTATTATTATTATAAATCTGTAGACAAATAATTACATTAAATAAAGTTAATAATAACGCTTGCGAGGGTGAGGGCTTGCCCTCGCGAGGCTGGACATTTTCTTCCAGCCTCGAGCTCGACCTCGCGAGACTGGACATTTTTTGTCAGCCTCGCGAATTTATTCGTCTTTTTTATTATTATTATAATTAGCAATATTTTAATTCTAATTTTCTTTTTATTGTTTAATGGATTTGTTTTCAATAGGTTAGCTTGTTTTTATTTATTTATATTTATATTTATTTATTCTCTTGTTATTTATTTATATTAACAAGAGAATTGCACTTCTCTTCCTTTTTTTATTTTAGTTTCCTTCAATCCAAACAAAGGCTAAGTCTATTTAATTTATTAAATTTGTTTAGAGTATTAACTTCCATGGAGACTTGAAGTTTCAAGAACAATTTATTGAGCTTGAAGTTTTGTCTGTACATCAATTTACTTAGTCTTAATAATAATAATAATAATAATAATAATAATAATAATAATAATAATAATAAATGTATTATCAATTACATAAATAAAAACATTTAAATAGTTACATAAATAAAAACAATTAAAAATTACATCAGACTCTCACCATCGCAAGGGCGAGACTAGCTTGATGTAATTATTAATTGTTTTTTAATGTAATTATTTATCTATGGATTTATAATAATAATAATAATGGGCTTTAATTATTAATTTAATTATTCTTATTAATTTAACTGTTAAAAATGGGCTTTGTTCTTATTATTAATAAATTATTTATTTATTAATGATATTAAATATTAAGATTAAATCTCCTATTATTATTAATTTTGTTCTTGATAATAATAAGGAAAAATTATATGCTTATTTTTTCTAATTCCTTATAATCAATTTTAATTTTTAAATTATTCGAAGAATTATTATTATAAATTATATTATAATAAATAAAAAAAGGTTATAATAAATAATAAAAAAATTATTATCATAAATTATATTATATTAAGAAAAACTCTTAACCTATTGAAAATATAAAAAAACGTTCTTGTCAATGCTCATCTCCTATATCATCATCAGGAAGAACATCCAAATCACGAGGTTTTGTCGTGACAACAACCTGTCAATTGAGCTCCTTAATATCTCTTACATAGTAAACTTGTTCAGCTTGAGAAACTAAAATATATGATTCATCAGTTTTTAACTTGCGTGTGACATTTACAGTAGGAAACTTAAACTTGTCAACCTTATATCAATCTTTATGATAAACATCCCACCCATTAGCCTTAAATAAAATAATTGACTAAATTATTTAAAAAATTGAAAAATCTATAAGCTATCCATTTCGATAAAATGCAACCAAATTTAGAAATGGGATAATTCTCGACCACTTGGGTCTTTGAGTAAGTTTAGGTTAACAAACGACGAAGTTTACATATAAAACACAAAGCATTACATTTTGGGTATGACAACTTGCTCCTTTCTCGACACTTTTACCTCTTATTCGATTAGGTTTGAAGCTTTCACTTTCTTTGCCGGCGATTCAAACGAGTGCCTCATGGATCATCACTCAAAAAACAACTCAGATAGCTAAATCATGTTATGGATCTATCGTAGACTACTCAATTAGTGCTTGATTTTGTCCTTCAACTTTCCAAATCTTGTGAAGTCACGAAGTCGAAGGAAGGGGATCTCTCTAGGTAGTCGCCCCTCTCCTTTCATGTTTCTCTTTCGATTTCTGAGTAATGCTCTCTTCTTCTGCCTCTCTCTTTCCATTTTGTTTTCTTTTTCTGCTTCTTGATCTTTTTTCTTTATCCTCTTGGGTTTATCTCTAGTTTTTGTTAGTTCTATTATATGGTCTCAATCGAGTACGCATTATTTTTTGACCTGTGCGTCTTTAGGGTTTTAAGGGGTTTTATGTTTGGATTCTGATTCTCGACGTAGTAGCACAGGTATCTTTCAATAGTGGGGCTTCTTTCCTCATTTCGTTTTGTTTTTGTCTGTGGGAATATGAGGTTGGCTCTCAAAAGAGCCTTTGGGTCATTTTCAGCCAAGTGAAAATTTGTTTCTTGTTCGTTGTATCAATAGGAAAACATATCTTCGTGTTTTGCTCAAGTATAACACTTTCAGGGGTTTTAATTTGAAGCTGTTGTTCATCAGTTATTAATCTGCAAGTCTCATCTTGCTTTTGGGCGGTAAAAATTAGTGCCAAATTCCAATTTTTGAATATCAGGAATTGCTGCATCTAGCAAGTGATGCCTGCTGCCACTTCGATTCTGTTTTCAATGATTAATAGGAATTCTCTGTCTGGATAGGACCTTAATTTCATTTTTTTTTAAATGGTGGCCGATCAACCTCTCAACTGGACTCTTGGCTTTTCTCACAATTGTATTGTAATCTGGAGCAGCAAACCAACTGTTTATTTATTATTGAATTTAAATGGTTTGAAGAGCCAGAGGCACTTAGTCTTCATTTTGCTTTTCCTAGGATCTACCTGCTTGTCTATGAATTGACCTATACAATTCTTTGTATGGGTTGTGAGGTCTCCTCTTTGTTCATCAGGTTCTTAACACCTGTATAATGGCTTTCTTTTTGTGTTTGACGTAAAGAGTGTGCATTTTACATCTCTGTCATGTTCAATTGACTTACAGTTCTTTGCTTTCTGCATCTCGCAAGAGTAAGAAGCTTTATCTTGGTTTATTATGGTTCCTGTTTTTAAGCTGGAGCCTAATATCAGCTTGCTTCTTCCCATTATGCTTTGTAAAGTAATTGCATGCCTTCTTTCTAGAAATGGATGCTATGTGTGCATTTTGCTGTTAACTTGAGTAAGGCATAACCTTGTCGGCTTTAGATATTTGATGCCCCCCATACTTGGAACGTAGTGAATAAGAGCCATTACTTGTTAGTTTGCCAGGACTATTATGATTCCACAATAAGCTGTGTGAATTCACTGACAAAAGGCCCACTGCACCTGTGAAACTTATGTGTGATTATGAATCTGCAAAACTGATCCCTAACTCCTTTTTACATGATCTTGTAAGAATTGTAATAGGGTAATCCCCTCACATCTCCATTGTTTTTGTACTCTTTTTAATATTTATTATCAATACCATGTTTTCTCTTTTCAAAAAAAAAAAAAAGATTCCTAACTTTGTGAACTATCTTGCTTCCATGTTGGGGTGACAAATTTTGCCAACTCCTGGAGTGCGAAACTTATCAAGCTAACTGAGAGTTGGTCATTGTTTTCAGGGTACAACATGACAACTGTAAGCGTTCCTACCCAATGTATGGTGAGAGCTGCTCCCCAGAATAGGCTCGCGAGTGCAGTTATCAGGAGTCCATCCTCATTGGGATCTGTGAAGAGCGTCTCCAAGACTTTTGGCTTGAGATGTTCCTCCAATTTCAGAGCATCAATGGCTACCTACAAGATTAAGCTGATTGGTCCAGATGATGAAGTGCATGAATTTGAAGCTCCTGATGATGCATACATCCTAGATTCGGCAGAGGCTGCAGGGGTTGACTTGCCATATTCTTGCAGGGCCGGGGCGTGCTCAACCTGTGCTGGGAAGATGGTTTTGGGATCAGTCGACCAGTCAGATGGTTCCTTCCTGGACGAGAACCAAATGGAGCAGGGTTATGTGCTGACTTGTGTTTCATACCCAACTTCGGATTGTGAGATTCACACTCACAAGGAAAGTGAACTTTACTGAGTGTTTAGCTGTTAGAGAATGATGCAAAATTGTGAAGCATGCTCCTTAGTCCTTATGAATGTTATGGATTAATGCGTGTGATAAAGGTTTCTGTAGACTATTGGCTGCTAGTGTTTCTTATCATGTTATGAAATGCTGTTCCTTTATGCTCTTAAGATCGGTTTGTGCTTCATATTCTTTAGTTTATTTCTTAACTCTAACCTGATCAATAGAGCAATAGAGAAAGAGAAGCACTGAGCACGACTGCGACAAAGTTGGAATTTGGGCTATATATATCCCACAAAACATAAGTTGATTTGATACCGCTTCTAAGGGGCTTCGTTGGCCCATTGCTAACACTACGAGCAATGCGATTGTAACTCTATTTCCCGTTGTCACTGAGAAACAAAAGAGAACACTTGGACCGGATCGTCAACGGGAGTGATGGTAAAGGGAAGGGATCAGGGATGCGATTAGGCTTCCAATCCATAACGAAAAAGTAAAGGCCGAAAATGAAAAGGCTCTAAATCCATTTGACAAATAAACTTTTTGAGGATTCTTGTTAAAATTGGGAGTTGAGGCTTTATTTGACCTTTCAAACAATTTAACATTTAATGCGAGGAAGCAAAAAATAATTTTCTCTCTGTCTATCTTTGTTAATTATCCATATTCTATAAATTATATTATTTTTTTCAAAATTACATATTTAAAAGAGTTATTTTTCTTTTAATCCTAAAACAATCATAAAAGTTTGAAAGTCGACCATGGTAACTTGTATTTATTTTTTTTCCTTTACTTAGATTCACAAATTTTTAATTTATCTCATTTTTAATATCAAATTTGATTAAATTTAAATTTATTTTTTCTTTTATTTTAAAATTTAAAAGGTTAAAAGTATAGTTTCACTTTTAATTTTAAAAATAACCTTAAAAAACTAAGCGAAGAGAAAAGTTCAAAAAATTAATTGAAAAAAAGATGTAAATGTCTAAAATAAATATTAACATAAATTTATTTAAATAAAATTTATTTAAAAATGAAATAAGTCGTTTATTTTGTATTATATTTTCATTAAAATAATTAAATTTAATTGAATTTAAATCAATATTTAAATTGTTAAGTGAACGTTTTACCACAACAGCTTAAGCTGTTGTGTGAGGCCAACTTAATTGATTTTATATATTCACTAACACACCTCCTCAAGTGAAAGCCCTTTGAGCTTGAAACTTACACAGATTCATTTTACCTTGTGTTGAATAATAGGTGGGCGGTAGGATGTGAGGTCAACTTAATTGGTTTTATATATTCACTAACACACCTCTCAAGTGAAAATTCTTTGAGCTTGAAACTTGCACAGGCTCACTCTACTTTATGCGGGTGGTAGGATTTTAACTCACAACCACTTGGTCACAAAGGCTCTGATACCATATTAAATGATCATTTTACCATAATAGCTTAAATTGTTGTGTGAGGTTAACTTAATTGGTTTTATATATTCACCAGCACAAACCTGAACTCCAAGAGATAAAAACAAAATCACGTAAAAGTAAAGAAGAAAATTAGTCCGAAAAAAATATACATAATAAAATCAGAATATAATAGTTTGA
>JANJEY010000008.1:54262726-54276301 GCA_024703695.1 Erythroxylum cataractarum
ATGTGATCTGGGCTTATTCTCTTGGGCCTAATTTATTAGGTATTGAATAAATATATGTAGATATATTTATTGGGCTAAATTGGATTAAGTTGTCGGGCTTCTATTATATGAGATATAATGAGCCGAAACTTATTAGGGACTCAATGGGATTAGGGTTTCTCTACAAATAGAGAAGCTTAGGTCTCATTAAGAAGAAGGCACTATTGTCAGAAAACCCTAGCCATCTTCCGAGAGAAATATCGGTGCGACGTTTGAAAAGAGTTTGAGGATGTGCTAGCACACCACAGTCGGAGCCCGGATCGTGCATACTCGTGTAGATACCGGTAGAGGGCATTCGCGTTTGCAGCGTCTTGGAATCTGAAAAAGAAGCAACCTATCCACGGAAATAAGGTATTTTCGTACATCCTTGGTATTTTGGATTATACTTCATGTTGTTGTATTGTCTTTTTCCGCAGTGTATTGTGAATACTTGGACCGTACGCGATCCAACAGTGTTATGTGGGTTTGGTTAGGTCCCATAAGATGTCAAGTGCACTTGTAAAAAAGGCTTTTCCCACCTGCCCGTCAGTGGCATTGGAACTCCTTCGAGGAATCCCATAAGTTCACTGATACACAGGACCACTATGCGGGAATGTGTAGTACGTTCTGTTCACGGCTACACAGGACCGCTATGCGAGAATGTGTAGTACGTTCTATTTCTGGAGCAACCCAAATCATTCTGATGTATTTATGTGCTCTTGTTTTGTTTTTAAGTGTGATACATCCATGTATTAAAAATTGTTCATGAATTTCTTTGATAAATTGAGAAATTTTGAAAAATAAACATTTGATGAATTTTCTACTGTGAAATTTCTATAAACTGGAAATAAGTTTTAAAAAATTATTTTTTCTTATTTGTTGGTTATAAACATGTTATCCACAGGCTATAAAACTCATGTCCCCTTTCATCCCCATCTCCAGGTAACGAGTAAGAGATTGGATGAAACGAGTAGGAGATCGGATGAAAGAAAGTCAAAGCAACCGTGTGTTTCTGTATATGATGTGTTTTAAGGTAGATTGCTGTAAGAATAAGATTTGAGATTTTTGTTGAGAAATGATTAGGTCTTGTATCTTGTGTATTTTGGATTTTGGTATTTTTATTGTATATGGCTTGGAAATTCCATTAATATTTTGTAAGCATTTATTTCATAATGGAAATGAGTTATGAAATTGTATATAGACTGGAATTATGAATTTGTGTATGAGATATAGATTTATATATGGAATAGAAAAAAAAGAGTTATGGATTTGTGTATAGATTTGAGGTGCGTTGTTCCTTGGATATTGAAGTACTATATGTGTATATGAATGTGATTAATTGCGTTTGGATTTCCGAACAGAAGGTCTGATGATTGTGATGATGGATCTGAATTATTGAAGTGCTCATTGTGTATGAATTAATGATTATGATTCACATATGAAGCATAAAATGAATTGAGGTTATGGAATTGATGATTTCCAATTGGAAAAATTGAATTGTTTTGAATGATGAAAAAAATTTTATACCGATTTGGATTTGAGTTTATACCCAATTGTCTAAACAGATTGAGGCAGATTGGATCGTCTTTATAGTTTTCCAACACGTTTGTTTGTTTTCTTTTAAAGTATGCGTTTCAGATGTCAAAATTTGACCTCAAGTTTGATTGCAGCCTTTCGATTCTTTTGGTTCTGCACGCGCTTTCGATTCCTTCGCTTTTTGATCAGATTTGATTTCTTTGGTTTTCGCTCACTTGGAATTTCGCTTTTGATTCCGTCCCTTCATTTGTTTTGCTGTTTGGCCCATTTTCGCTTTATGATCCGTTTTTTCGTTTCTACCACTTTATTTTTCAATTTATGTTTCCGAGGTTGGGTTCCAGAAACCGGTCCCAACACATAACCAAAATCAAAGGTAGATATCCTTGATCAAAAGTAAGCATAAAATTAAAATGGACCTTCCTCACGATATTCACTCATGTCACTCAAGTGTATAAGGGTTGTGTTTCACTCAAAACTTCCTTTAAAAGATTACACTACCATAGGCTTGCAAATTCACCTATTTTCCACTATATAGAGTACATGCCATCATGGATCAAAAGGGCTTTTACTAAGGGTTGTCATAGGGCTTAGGTTAATGTAAAGTAAAAATGGCAAAGGCTACTCACAAGCATTCACAAAGCACTAAGTAACGTAGGACAATCAAGAAGAAATTATGAGATGTGAAAATACAAAAAACAGGACTACAACAACTCATCTTATCCAATGCTACTATTTGATCTTTTTCTTTCTTCATTTTTTTTGTTTTTTGGTAACACTAAACATAAAAGAAGATAGTAGTAGCACAAATCAACAACAACTGAGTAGATGTACCTCTAAAACATCTCAGAATAGTATATAAAACAAAAGTTCCTAAGTCAAGGACATTAAATATTTAGTACTTCATTCAACTTGTGAAAGGGTTAGGGCAAAAAAAAATTTGGGTTTCAATGCAATGTGATTAATACGAAAACAAACAAGGTCATAGGCTCAAAGGGGGTAACAAGGGAAAAATGAATTAGTAGGTCATTTAAGCTAAAGGTTAAAAACAAAGAAGGCCTTTATCATGGCCATAAAGCATGTAACCAGTAGTATCAAATTGGTTGAGAGCAAGTTCTAAAGGTAATCCACATTAGGAAGCATCACTTACAACAAAGAAAATAAATGACTATGAGATGCAGTCATATAACTCAAGATCTCACATGTGCTTAAATGAAAATCCATCAAAACTCCATACATTGCCTCATCACTCAGCATCAGTTATTGATTAAGTTTATGCAATTAACTAATTCAATCAATCCATATGGTTCACTATACTCTCAAGCTGCCTAATCTAAATTCACGCATACAACTCAATTCTCCTTCCAACTACTTTGACAACATCATATAGTCAAATTCATAAAAAAAATGAGACCCAAATTAGCTAGTAACCATTCAAGTGTGTATCTCTCAACATCAACATCAATATTATAAACATCAACATGTGCATAATTTCAATCCCCCCATACATAATATGAACATTGTCCCTAATGTTCAAGTAGTCAAAAATCAAACACAAAGTGAGGAAAGAGGAAGAAGAAACTTCCCCAAAAAAGAATCTATCAAGAACTCTTTACCACCAACCACACAAACCCTAAAGAAAACTTGAAAAAACTCAAAGAAATGCATTAGACTAGAAAGAAACACAAAGGAAACAACGAAAAAAGAAAAGAAAGAAAACTACAGTCCTACTAAAAGGCATGTGCTGCGAACAAAGAGGTGAAATATCATGAAGAGACAATTGCTCCACAAAATTATCCACAAACCTGGGAATATACAATTTAGGTCATTGTCCGTTTACCTTGAAGGGGTTTTTATTTTCTCGTTTTACCTCAAGGACCCCAAAAGGAAAGGCTTGGATTATCTTGAATGGACCATACCACCCTAACTTAAGCTTCCCTAGAAAAAGAAAAAGATAGGAGTTGTAGATCAATACTTGGTCACCTACCTTAAAGTCTCGGTGGAGGATCTTCTTGTCATGCCACTTATTCACATGCTCCTTATACAACTTCGAAACTCTTCAATCTCGTGAAGCAGCATAAGTCTCTTAGTACCAATAGAAGACAAATCAAAATTAAAAAATTTGGTAGCCCCATATGCACGATGCTCTAACTCAACTGGATGATGATAAGACTTGCCATACACTATCCTGAATGGTGACATGCTTATGGGTGTCTTAAATGAGGGCCAATATGCCCAAAGTGCATCATCTAGCTTTAAAGACCAGTCCTGCCTAGAAGCATTAACAGTTTTCTCTATTATTTTCTTTAATTCCCTGTTTGAGACTTCAACTTGCCCACTAGTTTGAGGGTGGCATAGAGTAGCAACCTTATAGGTCACCCCATACTTAGCTAATAATGAACCAAAAAGTTTGTTGCAAAAATGTGACCCCTAATCATTAGTGATAGTCCTAGGTGTGCCAAAACGTGTAAAAATATTCTTCTTCAAAAACTTAACAACACCTCTAGCCTCATTTGTGGGCAACGACTCTACTTTTACCCACTTGCTAACATATTCAACAGCAACAAATATATATTGATTGGAGAAAGACTTAGGGAATGGTCCTGATTGAACCCAAATTTTTTAAATCAATTAGTGACACTTTCATGGTTTTTATTATACTTTTTGGCTCTCTTTTTTAGACTTTATGCTTAATTTAACTCTTGAGTTCTTGCCTTTAATTTATGTAGTTTGGGGGTAAAATTGTTACAAATAATTAGTATTCGCACTAAATTAATTTTTTAGAGCAATTGACACTACAAACTACTATTTTTTTATTATAGGAGATTCAAGAAGTAGAACCAAGGAGTGAAGGCCAAACATGACAAGTCAACAAGCCGACTAGGGTAATAGGATAGTTCGTCATGGCGAAGTTTGAAGATTTCCTGAAGAGATCTTTCGGGAAAAGTTTGCCGCAACGAAACATTATGTTTGCACCGTGATGAGAGTTGAAACTGATTTACTAAACCTTTCGGAAAAGTTCACCGCGGTAAACTGATCCTCTCGTCGTGGCGAAACCTTTGAGTTGGCATAGACTCGAACCATTTTCGACAAACTAGCACACTATACAACCTGATCCAATAACCCATTTTATGAAAAAGACTTATTTTAGGTTAATTAACAATGGGGAGTAAGAGCCGACATTGGATAGATACTATACTCACACTCTCCATCATCTCTCTTTCATCTCCAGCAACTCACACCTTCGTTCTCTCTTCCGCACCACTTTTCTTCCATTTTTTTCACCGTCAGTTGCTACCATCAGTATCTCCAATAGGTTCTCGGTTGTGAAGTCTCTTATAGCTATGCTTGACTAGATACCTCGATCCTTTTAAAGATGTAGCAATGTCTTGAGTTCATTGGGCTTAAAAGGGGAGTAGCTTAGTCCATGTTTAACTATGATTTGTGAACTCCTAGGCTTAGGATTTGTAATTTGTAATTGAAAATTTTTTATTGGAGTTTAATCAAGTGTTGGATATTCAATTTTTTGTTGGGATTTGTTGATGTAGAACTTTAAGCTTAAATATATGAAGTCTCATATATGTCTATTTGTGATCTTGTTGAATCTCTTTTATCTTGCATAGTTGTGTTTGATATTGAGTTGATTTGAGGTCCAAAAATAACTTACTGCATTGACTTACCCACTAAACATACTAAGGGCATTTAACAAGGTCTTAAGAAATGGAATTCATTGATTAAGACCTTAGACTTAAAGAGTTCTTTAAGGTTTACTTATTTGAAACTTAGTGATTCCCACTCCCATTGAAAATTGATTTCGAAATATGATAGCCAAAACCCATTTTCAAAAGGATATCATCATCATTTGATCGTTGTCTTTATCTTCCTGTTTTTATATCCCCAAAATCCATAAATACTTTTTGACACATTTTTCTTATAATTCCTGTTAATTTAGTTAAGATTTCCAATACCCCCGCTTCCTTACCAATTTAGCTTGCATTTCATGACAAATAGGTTAACTTAGGTCCATTTATTTAGGTTCCGATTAAGTGAGATGACCCGAGGTTACAACTTATAGTGTAATCCTTAGATTGTATTTTTGATATGACCTCCAAGGGTAAGTACTAAGGCTCGGATCAAAATGAGGCCGTTGTCGGGGAACCAAGCAATTGGTTCTCTAGGTTAGCTTTTGTCATTTTTGCTTCTATAGTATAGGATTTCAATTTCTTTACTTAGCATAAAATTTTTAAAACATAAACAAACATGATACTGAGCTTTTACACTTTTCATACTTAGCATTTTTTCACCCACATAGTTTTGGACATTTCTATGATTGTTTTTTGATACATACACATTTTACTTGCATACTTTACTCTCAAAGATACTTTCATACACTTACACACCTGCATCCGTCACGTCTAACCTTTTTGTTTAACTTTGTGTGTTTGCAAGCAATTTTGTTACATTTTATTTTCATTTGACTTGTTCTCGTGCATGCCCTAGAGAGCTAAACTTCTTCTTTTCTACCCCAAAATTGAGAGATGTTTGAGAAAGATTAGCAAGGAGAGGAGAGAAAAAGATAGAAGTCAGGTAGTTATCGAAGAAGAGTCTAGTCAGCCAAGTAGTGAGAGTGAATTGATAGAAGGAGTGATCATGGTTGAGAACCCAACTTTTTGTAAAACCCTAACCTTAATGTTAATCAGCCTATAAATGGTGATAATGGAGGTAATGGGGATCAGGAACGAGTTGTGAAGATTAATGGAAATCAAAGAAGAAGGACCATTAGGGAAGCAACTACCTTTGATGTGAACTATGACCCGTTTACTCCTACTTTTCCTAATTTTGACGTGAATTTTGAAGTTAAAGGATTGCTCATTAACTCTCTTCTTAAATTTCATTTATTCAAAGAGAAGATCCCTACATCCATTTGTAATCTTTGTTAATGATTTGTTAAAGTATGAAACCCGTGGGAGCATCACTCGATCAAGTATTATGGAAGGTTTTTCACCTATCTTTGGAGGGAAAGAAAGGGAGTGGTATATGGGCCTCCCAAGAAATGTGGTGAATGCGTATCATAGTTGGGCCAATCTGTGAAAGGCATTCCTGGAGAAATATTTTTTGACCCTTAGAACTTCGTTAATGAGCAAGGAGATCTATTCAGCACGTCATGATTATGATGAGTCACCACCATCAAATATCGAATGAGCACCTAGTGCAGTATATCTATAATGGACTAAAAGGTCAAGATAAAGGTATGCTAGATGCGGCATTGGGAGGTTCCTTGATTGATCTTATAGCTTCGAAGGCATGTGATTTGATCAAGAAAATGGCTTTGAATCATTAACAGTATAGTGCTAGAGATACCAGAGGAGTACATGAGTTGGGAGCTTCAACAGCCCAATCTAGGAGAATGGAGAATCTGGAGTCTAAAGTTGACTCCTTAGAGAGTAAAGTGACCTCACAGTTGTCCTTCATCACTGCAGAAATGGAAATATGAGTATGCATCGCTCAACACCTTTTATTGATCTTATTGCACCCATTTCTGATACTTGTAGGTCAGCAATGCATATATCCAGTGTCTGCCCCGATCGATATTTAGAGGTGTCCACTATATTTCAAGGTCGGCCCAATTAGAAATGGGGCCCTTATTCGAACACCTATAATGAGGGATGGAAAGCAAATCCTAGGCTCAATTGGAGGAATGAGGAAGGAGGAGGACCGAATAGATTTCAACAAGGTGGGGGAGCTGGTACGTCTACAAACCGATTCCATAACTAAAAAAAAGCTCTGACTATCCCACTAAAGGAAGACAATAACCAACTTCTGCACAATATGATGGCACTGATTAAGGAGGAAAGTACTTCAAACAACAACCAGCTCAATGCAATAGCCTCTCTCATGCAACGTGATTCCTCTAAAATTGCTGCTCTGTTTCATGCTCTAAAAAAGAGAATGGATCAATGGGAGACGAAAGTTGAAAAATATAAGCTCCTACATCACCCAATTATCCAACAACATGAGTGAGAATCAAGCGAGAAGTAGTGGAGCTATCCCCTCCAATACTGTTATGAACCCCAAAAGCTTGAATGCCATAACTCTCCACAGTGGGAAACAAGTGAGGTTATAAAATCAAGACGAGGGAGAAGATGAAGAGGAGATTGAGAGCAGAGAATTGCCTTCAATAACTAAGAGAGTTAAGAAGTTCGAAAGTTACAAAGAGAGGGCACTTTTGATTGAAAAGGAATCAAAAAAATCAAAGAGCAAGGAAGCACACTCTAAAACCAACTAGGAATAAAGTAAGCAAGGAGCCCAAGAAGCAAACGACAAGAAGGTAAGCCTGAAAGACCTTCCTTTTCCCAATTCTTATTTGCTTAGCAAAAGGATGTCTAATTTTAAACATGAGGAAGATGTCATTGACTTGTTTAGGAAAGTAGAAGTCAACATCCCTTTGCTTGATCTAGTGAAAAGGGTTCCTGCATAAGCTAAATATCTTAAGGATTTGTGCACTAACAAAAGAAAGTTTAGACCTAATGAATGGGTACAAGTCAGCTCAAATGTGTCCATACTTTTCAAACCCCAAATACCTGTTAAGTGCCAAGATCCTGGATCTTTCACCATTCCGTGCACAATAGGAAAAATTACCATAGGAGGAGCCTTTTTAGATCTAGGAGGAGCCTTTTTAGATCTGTCTATACCTCATTAAGAGTTAAAATTCTTAAGCCTACATCTTTAGTGCTGCAATTGGATGATAGGTCTCTTAGGCATCCAGTGGGCATTATAGAGGACATCTTGGTCCAGGTAAAGGTTTGGTATTTCCAGTCGATTTCTATGTACTTGACATATCTTTTAAAGTTATGCAGGACACTACCTTGATTCTTGGTAGGCCCTTCTTAAAGACTGCTAGTACTATGATTAACATGAAAGAAGGTATAATCACCATGGAGGTAGGAGATCAACAAGTGAGTTTTAACATGTATGAAGCTATGAAACACCCCCATGGGGATTATTTGCTTTTAGGTGTTAACATGCTTGATATTTTTATTGATGTTGCACGTTCTGAGTTTGAACTCCAACATGTTTACTCTAACTCTTCACTGAACTCATTGAATGCTATTATTGTCGCTAATGAACCCTTAGAAAAAGGGTTTTTTGCTAATGTTTTAGGTGAATCGAGAAATGCGGACGTTACCATTGAAGTGGCTTGTGGTCAAATTGTCTCACCACAGCATAGTTATCTACCAAACGTTGACCTGGAGATCTAGGATCCTTCGTAATCATCAGGTCATTTTTCCCTTCACTTGCTTACTTACTTTTATTCTGTGATTGAGTATGACATTGTGGATGCATTAGTATGTTGACTAAGTGTGGGGGAGAAACCAATTCACTAGGATCTAGATTTAACTTTTAGTTTACGCAGTTTTTCAATTCAGTAATTCCTCTTCTGTTTATGTTCGCTATGCTTTTTGGCTTGATGCATGATACATCTTCCATATTTAAGGAAATTGATGAGATTGATTAGGTTACAATTTGTTTTCTTGAGTTATTTTGGTGCCTAAAGACTTTCTATATGAAGTCTAAGTGAAATGAGTATCCAGCTTGAGTCTTTTGTATGTTTGTGAGTCAAGTCTTTCATTTCTGTCTTTGTTTGTTTTCCTTTCTGGTAATTTTCATTGCAACATGAAGTCCTCTTCGCCATGGCAAACTTACCTTGTTTTCCTTCATCTTGCTCTCGGGAAAATTTTACCACAGTATGGATTCTAGGTCGCTGCGGTGAAAGTCCCTTACTGTTTCTTTTCCTGAAACTTCGTCGTGCATGAATGCATCTCTTCGTTGTGGTGAACAACCTCACTTCTTTCAATTTCTTTCGGGTTAATTTCGCTACGGCGTGCATTTCACTTCGCCGCAGCGAACTTCCTAGCATTCTTCCTTATTCCTTTTAGGTTAATTTCGCCACGCCGTGAGTTCATGTCGCCGTGACGAAACATCGCTATCTCACTGGATTTTGTGATTATGGTTAAGTTCACCGCGGCAAAAGTTTAATCTGCACAAAATTGACATGGTGAAATTACCCTTCCGCCCTTACTTTCTCCTAACCCTTTGTATTCCTTCTATCCTCTTTCGTAATTTCCAACCTAAAAACTATATTTAACCCCAACCCCTTCCGCCCTCTTGTCTCTTCCCCTCTTTCTTCGTTGTGGCGCTCCAGACGTTCCCTCTCCTCTGACTCTTCTTGTGATTTCTCCTTTTTTTTCGTAAGTTTCGTTCTCTTTTCCTTATTTCTTCTTAGTTTATCTATTGTTTAGGGTAGGTTAAGTTTATTATTTTGTTCTCTTTTTTATTTTACATCTTAGTTTCATTTTCTTTAGAATAGTTGTTTTAATCCTTTGTTTATATTCTATTTCCATGTGGATTTATGGAGAACAATGCCTCATGTTAAGCTTCCAAGCTGTAGTACCCCTACTACCCCTCCTAGCCCCCTTATGATTCCAGTTCTTTGGAATAATTTCACTTTTGCTGAATTAGCTAAAAAAGTAGACACTAGGCCATTCATCAAAGAGCGACCTTTCCCTTTAACTCCCCGCAACAATCCCTTTGTCCAATAACTAGTCAACTCTCAACTTACGGGATTAGTCAAATCTTGAGACTAAGGCAAGGATAAATTCGTTTTCCATTTCTACACATGTGCCCAATTCCATAACACCATGGAAATTAATTTCCGTGGTGTTAAAGCCCCCAATGGATTCACCCCTGCTAGCATTTGCTGCCATTACAACCTTCCTCCCATTCTCTATTGCCATTACGACCAATTGATACATAATTACCCCTCCGACGATGTAATTCACACCCTATGTCAAGAGGGCACCGAATGGCATCGCCCATGATACTATCAATTGTACCTTAAGGGATCTGATCACCGGCCTGCAACTCATCCTTGGTTCCATCTTGTTTATAACAATATCATCCTGACCACCCACCTCACCTATGTCACCAAACAGCAAGCCCTCCATATATACCTCCTAATGACTGGTCACCCAGTCGATTTAACTGATGCCATTACCTCCGCTTTACATGACTCCATCACCACCGCAAAATTCACCAACGCCATTACCTTTCTACATCTTATCACCGACATATTTCGGGCACACAATGTCCCGAAATTCAACAATGACATCTATTTTAACCCAACCCCTTTTTTTAGGTACAATCGTATCAAATAACCCACCATTCACCCACCTCAACCCTCCACCTAGGTTCCTGATATTGGTACAAGTTCTGCAACTATGGTACCAAACGAGGACAACCCTTCAGTTTCGGACACTCCTGAACTCATGACTTTATAGACCCATGTTGGTAAAGTCGATGGCTTTTCTACAAACATCGCTCATCTTCATGACACTCTCTTTTAGGAGATAGTCAGGTAGAAAGACAGAAAGGCATTATATGATCGGGAGAGGTAGTATCATCAGCAAATGGATGCATTGCTCGTCAAGCACTTTCACTTCCAGGTCCCTTCTGATGAAGATGAACCCTTAACGGTGCTGGCACATCGGGAGCAGGTCCCTCTGGCTTTGTGTATGATGATCCTATAGATTAGCTCGAGTCACTTGTTCTTTGTGTTTTCCTTAGTTTTGTTTTAGTTTTTAGTTTTTCGGATACTCAGTTACATCTTTGTCATGTAAAAATTAATGGCCGATTATTTATATAATTCTCTTTGTACTTTTTCTGATGTGTTGTTCTTCAATAGCCTTACACTTCCCTTTCCATGCATAATTATTTTTATAGTTCTTCACATTGAGGACACTATGATGTTTAAGTGTGGGGGAGGTTGTTCTAATTTGACAATTCTTGTTTATGCATCATTTTTGGTCATTTAACTGCTTGTGCAAGTCATTTGTGTGTCATATGCAAAATTTTAAACTTGGTAATTGAGGAAAATTGCATGTTTAAAATGTTTCTGCCAATTTTTACCGCGGCAAACTGTTGGTTTCACCGCGAGGATGCTGTGACTTGATGGTTCATCACGACGACGCTATCCTTCCTAAAGAAATTGTTTTAAATTCCCTCATTTCAATAATTCACCCTAATTAGATTCTTTTCACTTTTGTGTCTTGAAGATTTCATAAATTTCAAAGTGTTCCTTGTGTTTTTTAAAACACCATCTATGTTTTTAAATGATAATTGACGTCGGTTAATTTTGTTTCCAATGTTTTCACGAGAAGCAAGTGAGGGTACGCTAAGAGAGTAGCTTTATGTGTCTTTAAACCTTGAGATTGCTTAATTGAGATGATAACCTTGTTGGAAGGATATTTGGGCCTGAATTCTTTCATTTTTTTGTGTATCTACTTAATTTCATATCTCTCTAGAACTTGTTTTAATTCTTGATCAAAGCATGATGAACTAAAATTTTGTTAATATGATAGATGTATTTCTTTCCAAACCCTACTTACTTAAACACTTAACCTTTGCTAGCCCCTTTGAGCCTTCTTTTGAGTGCATGCATATTTCACAATTAATATGAGTATCTCATCTCTAGTTAAAGTTGATTAAAAAAAAGGGAAGAAAAAGGGTTTTTTTTTTACAAAAGAAAAGAAGGAAAAAGAGTTCCAAAAATTCCATTTATGTCTAAATAAAAAAAGTTTTCTCAAAAGAGAAATGTAATAAAAATGTGTTAAATTATGTTTGTTGTTTTTGTAAATATTTTCTTACTTATAGTTGGAGTTTGTTTCATGAGACAAGTAATTGTGGTGCAAGTACTCATTTTAGTTTCCTTCTTCTATTCAATCCATTTCATTTAGCCTTCCGTACATTACAACCTTGAAAAGTCCTCTTTTTTTTTGAAATTGTAGTTCTTGTGGTGGAGAGATAGTGGAAGGGAATGGACTAAGTAGGTTGTAGAGTAAAATTATCCCAAGACAAGTGAGTTGAGAGATTAGACACATTACCTTAAGAGAAATCTCATTTGCCCAGTCTCGTGGATTAAATGCTTACAGTGTTTATTTTCTTAGCGATCTTTCAGTCTGTTTGGGTTGATTTTTTAGGAAGTGACTTAACCGATTTTATACTCTCATTTTTAAGCATGATCAAAATTTTCCTTTACACTTGTGTCTCTTTGACTGTTATAAACTTTTTCCAGGAGTACAAAGGTCTAAGTCTAGGGGAATTTGATTGAACCCAACTTTCTTATATCAATTGGTGACACTTTCATGGTTTTTATTATACTTCTTAGCTCTTATTTTTGGATTTTATGCTTCATTTAACTCTTGAGTGATTGCCTTTAATTTTTGTAGTTTGAGGGTAAAATTGTCACAAATAATTAATAATTGCAATAAATTAATTTTTTACAACAATTGATAATGCAAACTACCATTTTTTTATTATAGGAGATTCAAGAAGTTGAGCCAAGGAGTGAAGGCCAAAGATGACAAGTCAACAGGTCAACCAGGGCAACAGGAAAGTTTGTCGCGGCGACGTGGAGGTTTCGCCGTGGCGAAGTCTGAAGATTTCCTAAAGAGATCTTTTGCGAAAAGTTCACCCCGACAAAACATTATGTTTGCGCCTTAGCGAGAGTTGAAGCTAATTTATTAAACCTTTCAAAAAAAGTTCGTTATGACAAACTCATCCTCTCACTACGATGAAACCTTCGATTTGGCGCAGACTCGGACCATTTTTGGCAAACTAACCCACTGCCGATCCATCAACCCTTTTTTTGAAAAAGACCTATTTTCAGTTAATTGACAATGTGGAGTAAGAGCCTACACTGGATAGACACTACACTCACACTGTCCATCATCTCTCTTTCATCTCCACCGATACACACCTTCGTTCGCTCTTCTGCACCACTTTTCTTCCATTTTTTCACCGTCGGTTGCTACCATGGGTATCTGTAAGCGATCTAGAAGGGGGGGTTGAATAGATCTTTAAGCTTTTTGTAATTTTCTACAATAAAATTAGAAGTTAATTCACACAAAAACAATTTAAACAAATTTAAATGTAAAGAGTAGGGAAGAAGAGCAAACACTGTTTTTA
>JANJEY010000008.1:54545330-54557178 GCA_024703695.1 Erythroxylum cataractarum
ATGTGCACAAATTTCACTGTTTACCAATACTAGTATGCATGAACAGTCCTAATTAATCCCAATCACTCTCATCCTATACCAAATTACTATTCTACCCTTCCCGTAGGGGGTGGGATGTTACACAACTAGTTCTCTATCTACAGGTAAAACCCCGACTGCCCCAGGCTCTTATAAGAAGGGCTAGCATGGAATCGAACCTGAGACCTAACCAAAGTCAAGCCACATTCTCAACCATCGAGCCACACCGTGTATAAGCACAAACCACATTGATTAAATTAAAGTTCTTTAATTTATCTTTAATTTTTAATTAAATAATTTATATTAATATATTAACATCTGTTTTAACCAATACATGATAATCACCTAAATATTAAGTATTTCAAAGTGATTTTGTCTAATATTTTTGTGTATGATTTCTCTTATAATTTGATCATATCATTATACAATATTTCAATCAAATATAGAGTATGAAATTAATGTCTTTTTTTTAATTCAACCATATTTAATTATCCAACAATAGCAATTAATTTTAATGACATTTAAAAATTATTTTAAAGAGTCATTCAACCTTAGCCAATAATTTTTTAATTTAATAAGAATTGAGAATATTAAAATATTCTATCTAATAACTTTAGAGTAGTGAATCTTATAATTGTTCAGTTATCTTGATATAATTTATTTTACATAGGATGACTTCTAATTAAGTTATCTTTAAGTAGAATAGGTCATAAATAATATTAAATTATGACAACTTCTATAAGCTTGTTTCAAAGCATACGACTTTCTGGGTATAGATGATAATATCTATATAGATGGATATCGTATAATGAAGCAAAATACTACATGAGTAGATGTATAGGAATCCAAATCTACCGAATCAATCAAGTTATGCTCTTCTACATCCTAGGTCTTTCCGTTCCTTCATCTGACTTATGTTTTTCATGTAGCATTAAGACCAAATGATCCTACGAAATTACGCCGCTACTTCCACATAATAGAGATAGCGTAGAAGATATCTCTATTTTTATTTTTTCTCTGGGAGAATCTTTAGAATTCCTACTACTTAATTTTCAATTCGCCTCTGACCATCAACTGAAATGTGAATAACCCTAAAGATCTTAATTTAAATAATTATTTATACCATCGTCATAATAAGTTTAATTGATGAAGTAATTAAATTTTATTAGTTTCACGAAATACATTAAGCAATCTGAATGATTATTTTGAATTTTTGATACATTATTGTTTCATTTGATATCAAGTATTTATTTTGTAAGTTTTAATCCTAAATGAAAACTATAACCGTATGATGCATATTTCAGAATAGTCAAATCTTTATAAAAATAAAAATATATCTCACTAGTAGTTCGTAAAGGATACTAATACATACTAGCACAACTGAAATTCATTTATGCAAGAAAAAGAATAAATAAAATCTTATTTAAATTGATAAATTAGGGAGATGAAATGAAACTCTTATTATTATTACGATTACTATTATTATTATTATTATTGTCGTCACCGAAGGATGTGTGTGCAAAAGCGGCCGCCAGAGATGTCCTTGCACACATGTAGAGAATATGAAAGAAATACATATGCGATAAACCTGTAATCTGACAAACAAAAAGGCATACGCGCCCACATAGAACGAACTAGACATTACCATTTTCTTCTGTTACAATTGCAGGTGGTTTGTTCTGCGACTTTCTTTACTCTCAGGAACTCGTATTTGTCCAAACATTTCTACCCTTCAAGCTTCTCCAATTCTTTAGTTTCCTATTGGAATTCTAAGTATTACGATAATCATGTCTCATACTAACTGGGAAGCTGATAAAATGTAAGTTTTACTCATTTATGACACTTCGTTACAGTATTGCAAGTCGTAGCGTTTGTGGGTTTTCCTCATTTTCTCTATTTTAGACGTTTTGGGTGGTTTTGAATCGGTTCTGTGTCTAGGGTTTTGATATTTTGGTGCTGGTATTTTGTAATGACTATTGGCTGGCATTTTACGCTAGTTGGGTTTCCTTTTATACGATTCCGTGTGTGTGTCCTTCCATGTATGCATATTTGTTTCATCTGTTAAGGTGAAATCATTTCTTCACTTTAATGAAATGAAATAATTTACTTGCCATCGTGGAATAACTTGTTTTGCTTATTTATCCTGTCAATTGGTTGTAAATCAAGAAAATATCAAACACGTTGTGGGTTGTTCATCTTCCATTTTGCGCACACGAACTGTAACCCATTTTCTGTTGTTTTGATTGTTATGTGGGTCCCAATTGGTAGAAGAAACCTGCAAGCCCATGGGGTTATCCTGCACTTTGATGAGGAAGTAGAAAATAAATATGGTAATAATACTTTTTGTAGTAAATTGGAGAGGTGTATTAAACTTCAATTCTTTTGCCTGCTTGAAATTAATTGTTAAGCTCCACTGCTTTGGTTCTGAAACCTACAGAAGGAAAGTTTGTTCCTCTCTTTGCCTGTTGCGGGTTGACGTGAGATTTTACTTCGTAAGTTCCACATTTGTGTTGACATTATTTGTCTAAAGAAGGATTGAGTGCTGACACTTTAGCTTCTTGGAATTGTCCCACTTCTATCTGCTTTATTGAGATGTTTAACATTTTTGGACTTCTGATGGATTGCATGCTTCATTCAAGGTTGGATGTTTACAGATATGATTACCTCATCAAGCGGAAACTGCATGCCTCTGTGAAGGCATTTCAAGCTGAAGGGAATGTCTCCACAGATCTTGTGGGTAAGATAACTGTCAAACTTAATAGATGCTCAAGTTATAAAAAGATAGAACAGAAGAAATAGCCAAAAGAAATTCCTTACCTTTTGTTCTTCCATTTCCTTAACATTATTATAATAATCACTTGATTCTTTTTTGGTATAGCTATTGATGCACCAGGTGGTTTTCTTTTTGAGTGGTGGTCTGTTTTCTGGGACATATTCATTGCTAGGACAAATGAGAAGCACTCAGAAGCTGCTGCATCTTATATTGAGGTTGGTTTATAGATTTTTCAATCAATTCAACTTGTCTAAGTTTGATTTACAGCCATCAATTCTTTGTCTAAATTGGCTGGAACAACTTCTGTTTGACGTCATTAGCTTGGCAATATCTAGTGTTATTTGTAGAAAGAAAAGATGTATATGGTTGTCCTAGTTTTTTTTTTTTGGTTCCATTTTGGAGGTTACCAAGTTTTTCAATTCACTTCTCTACTTCTGCTTGAGTATAGGTATCTTTAATAGAAATGAACTAGTCATTTTTATTAGGACATTTATTCAATTGTATGTCATATATTCGTTATGTCAAGTATAACTTGTAATCTTGCTAAATATTATGGTAAATGGTAGAGTCAATTGGCTAAGGCTCGGGAATTACAACAGCAACAACATCATCCACATCCAAAACCTCAGCAACATCAGCAGATGCAGATGCCGCAGCTTTTGCTACAGAGGCATGCTCAACAACAACAGCAGCAGCAGCAGCAGCAGCAGCAACAACACCAAAGAAGAGATGGGAACCAACATCTGAATGGTGGTTCCATTGGACTTGCCACTAATGACGCATCAAGACATACCACTGCAACTGCAAGTGCTATGGCAACACAAATTTATGAGGATAGATTAAAGCTTCCACTTCAAAGGAATTCCTCTGATGATGTGGCAATGAAGGTACTAAATTTTTATGAAGCAAGGAAGATTGGAAGATTTTTTCATTTTTTTGGTGAACAATAGACTTCACTCTTGTATCACTATTGTTTCCATTCTAACATTTCTATTTGCAGCAACGGCTAAGTGACAATGTGGGTCAGCTTCTAGATCCTAATAATGCATCGTTGTTGAAAACAGCATTGGGTGGTCAGCCTCCTGGGTACTCTTCTTCACCGTGGTTTTTATTGCTATGCTAATGGGATATTAAATTTTTTTAACAATCAAATTAGTGAACCTTTATGCACTTTTTTTTTCTTCTTTTTCCCAGACATACACTACATGGTGCACCTGGATGCTCAAGTATTCAAAACCGTAGTCAACAGCTGCCTGTGTCTACCCAGGTAAAGTTGTTTTTGAGTTTAAAATTTAACATGCTCCATTTTTCTAATATAATCTTGTGAAACAGGAGATGAAGACTGAGATGGCTGCAATTATTAATTCGAGGAATGCTGGTTCTGAAGGATCTTTAATGGGAATTCATGGTACTTTCTGTCTAGAAACTTTTCTGGAACAAAAATTTACTTTCCCATTAGGGCCTTCTCTGTTAGATTTATTTGTAAAAATTTGGTATTACCTGTTGCTTATGAAAGTTCAATCTGATTTGTGATTGCTAGCTGATGGCATTCCTCACATGCTAGTTTGGTAGGATAAATTTTATTTGTCAATGAAAAATTATCTTTGTTAAAATTTCATCTGGACTCTGATATTAATCATATTTCTGGAGACAACTATCATGAAATGGAAAATAACCATAAGATGTTGAAAATTTATTGTAGATTAATGCAGTGGTTCATATGGCATTTTTATTGATGCCAATTTAGGGAGTGAGATTTTTTTATCTATGGGCTTATGCTTAGGTTTTGCTTTTACATTACTGTAAATATTTGGTTGACTTGTATTTTCAGGTTTGGCGGTGGAATTGAGACCCTTTTCCTCCATACCTTTTTCATAACTCTTAACTGTCTTGTCGATTTCTCTTCATTCCGCTTTATTTTTTTCACTTTTTCTGTTTTGGATTTGAAATGCTGTGTCATAGAGAAAAGAAAGGAATCCAAATTTATTGCATTCTTATACCTTAGGATGTTCAATTCATTAATCTTTTCTGTTTTCCTTTGTCTTTCTAGTTTTGGTTATCAAGGCTTGAATTGTTAATTTGATTACCAAACTGTGTGAAGTACTTATCATTCGAGTTTGCAACTAACTGGTTTTGGTATCTGTATAGGATCAACACAAGGGGGAGACAAATTGACTTTGAAAGGATGGCCTTTGACTGTAAGTTTCCGAAACGTCAACTGATTGGGTCACTTAACCTCCTTGAGTGATGTATAAGGGAAATTTTGGCAAATTTATTTAAAATATGTTGCGCTAAACTTATTTTATTTCATCCTTTTTATTTTTCCTGCATTACAGTTCTGACCTTGGTTCCTTTTTTAGGGGCTGGAGCAGCTTGGGCTCCTTCAACATCAAAGGTTGATGCAGTCTCCACAGTCTCTTAACAAATTTCAACTTCAGCAGCAATTGATGCTTCAAGCACAGCAAAACTTGCCATCTCCATCTGTTAATGATTTGGAGCGTAGAAAGCTAAAAATGCTTGTGAATAGCCAGACCATGGCTGTTGGGAAGGATGGCTCATTTAATTCTGCTGATGCGCTCAGCAACATTGGATCACCAATGCATGTTGGTTCTCCTGTAATGTCCCGTGCTGAAACAGATGTGCTGGCTAAGGTACTTATTTCTCTGATGTTAGACTGAGGAGTTTTTTCTTCTGTTTGCTTTCTTCAGCAAATTTTCATCATGGATTTGCTTATATGGTTGAGGTTTCCAGTTGCAGCAACAACATATGCAGAACAGTCAACAGCAGCAACAGTACCCACAGCATCCTCTTTCAAGTCAACAATCTCAGAGCTCAAATCAACACCTCGCACAGCAAGAAAAAATTATTGGTTCTGGTGGAATGACTATTGATGGCAGCATGTCAAGCACCTTCCAAGGAAATGAACAGGTACGCTATATTTAAACTGTTGATTTTCTGATGTCAGCTTTCAAAAGGAAAAATAAATGGCCTGACGGTTGGAATGCCATATAGGTCAGATTTCTATGAACATCCATTCATCAAAATATTTGGTACTCGAGTAAAATGTTTGAAGAAAACCACCATCCTCTTGTATGCTGAGAACATATATGGACCTTAAAAAGTTTTCCTTTGACTTTGTTCTTAGATAATCGTTGTTTATTGTCTTTTCTTTTTGGTTTAGAAAAGTTCCTTTTCCGGAAATTGGAATTCCTATCTGCATTTGATGGATTTAATTTCAAATCTGTGGATGCTTCAGCCATGAATGTTCTGTACTAGTTACATTATTGAAATTATTTTTCTTTGGTTCTCTTTTCATTATGTTCTGTTCCTTCAAGGCTTCAAAAAGTCAGATTGGACGCAAGAGAAAGCAACCGGGATCATCTTCAGGCCCTGCCAATAGCTCGGGGACTGGTAACACTGCTGGACCATCTCCAAGTTCTCCATCAACACCTTCTACACACACACCAGGAGATGCTATGTCTATGCCTTTGTCACACAGTGGTGGATCCTCGAAACCTTTGCTTATGTTTGGATCTGATGGCTTGGGTTCCCTTGGATCAGCTGCAAATGAGTTGGTTAGCAAAATAATTTATCTTCTACCGCATTTTTGACCTTCTAAATTTCCATTTTTTAAGCTTGCTACTAATATTTTAACCTTTAAATGTGTTGTTTTGTTAATTGATGTAAGATGGGACAAGCAAATATAGTGTTTTCTGAATACCTTGTGCTTACAAAGGGCTTTAAATGTTTGATGTTTCATTGTTGAGATAACTTCAACTATGAAACCTGATGTTTTTTTGAGTTTGAAAAGGCAAAATAAGTTGCAATTCTGAAATCTATAATTTCCAAAGCCAGTTGTTTTCTTCATACTAGTATATGTTTGTCAATGATAATATATTTTTAATTACCTCTGGATTTGTTGCATTTAAACTCAAAAAGTTGTCAAAGAGGATGTAAATTGATTTGTCCTCAAGGAGATTTGGAGGGAAATTGATTGTTGGCTTCTAATTTACTTCTATACTAATACTGGCAGAACACTCACATACTAGTGTAATTTTACAATTTTGTGATAGTTTCTCTGATATCTCATTATGTGATTGGTTGGTAACAAATTGTGGTTGTCATTTACATGTAAAAGTTGGATGATTGAGACTATTAAATGCAGGCTGATATTGATCGGTTTGTGGATGATAAGATTCTAGATGAGAATGTAGAATCCTTCTTTTCACATGATGCGGCAGATCCTAGAGATCGAGTTGGTCAATCTGGAGATGTCACCAAAGGTATAACTTCCTTATTAGTCTGACCACGGTACTGTAAGAACACTTAGAAGGTGAAGGTTTAACTAATTAACCCAGTTTTGATGAAATCAGAACAAATTGTTTGGAGTTAAAAAATTACCTAAAACTTGTTCTACTTACCAGTTTTCACTGTATAACTGATTCGTATCAATGACCGTGTCAGTTGGATTGACTGATCTGTTCCATCCACTAAGCATTGGTATGGAATAAAGCAATCAGCCACACCTAGGAAAATTGGATGGAGAGATGATTTTTTCTTTAGCTAAATTGTCAAGAAGGGATACAGGCAAAACTATTTATTAGAGATGGACACAGTTCACTAATTTTTACAGATGATAATTGAGTGTTTTTACCAATAAGATACAATTAGTTGACATTTATGACTTTACAATGTCAAGTAGTCAATAGATGAAGAAAATTTACCAATGGATGCAAACTATTAATAGATTTTGTTTGTTTGCATATATTGGCAATATCCTTGATTACTATCTGGTATGGTTTGTGCAACTAATATTTCCAGAGTATGAACATTAATGGTGGTCACTCATAAATCAATTTTCATTTCGCTCATCTTTAATAAGTAGTAACAGTATTTCTCTCTTTAAAATATAGTTTTTGGTTCATGCCCCTTTTACACCAAGTTCCAATCTTTTTTATATATTCTGTATTTGGCCATTAGAGCTTGACATTATTTCCAAGACAGGTATTACATTTTCGGAGATCCGGCATATTTCTGCAAGTGCAAGTAAAGTTGAATGCTGCGACTTCTCATCAGATGGAAAATTGCTTGCTACTGGTGGGCATGATAAGAAGGTAACTATTATATATATGCGAGTCTGCTGGAATGTCATAAATGCATTTAAAAAAAACTGGTGCAGGAGATGTTAAATCCTTCTTCAAACAATTCTTTTTTTTTTAATTGTCATTGTCATGGTCATGTACTACAGGTTACATTGTGGTGTGCAGAGTCTTTTACAGTGAAGTCTACCCTTGAGGAACATTCTCAATGGATTACTGATGTTCGTTTCAGCACAAACATGTCAAGGCTTGCTACATCTTCAGCTGATAAAACTGTTAGGGTTTGGGAATCTGATAATGTTAGTAATATTTGTCTACTTATGGTAGATTTTACCAAACATTTGTTTTTGCATGCAAACAGTAGAATTTTGAAATTAATCTACTGTATGATTGAAGGATACCGTAATATGATAACTGTTTATCTTCAAATGGTACATAAATTGTACAACTGTTGTGAAACCATGAGCCAGTTCTTCTGATGCCCCTTCTTTTCTAGTTATAAAACTTCATTCTAATTTGCAGCCTGGCTTTTCAATCCGTACGTTTATGGGACATTCCACAACTGTTACGTCTGTAGACTTCCACCCTACTAAAGAGGATCTCATCTGTTCCTGTGATAACAATAGTGAGATGCGGTACTGGAATATAAAAAATGGCAGCTGCGCAGGGGTGTTCAAGGTATAGAATGTAGTGTACTCCTATCTGGGAGGAATAATATATAAATTTGAACCCTTGGTTTATCACAGTTAGGTTTTTTCTTGACTTTTTTAATATTACAGTCTGGGGCTACCCTGATGAGATTTCAACCTCGATTTGGACGTGTCCTGGCAGCTACATCTGAAAATTTGGTAACTATTTTTGATGTTGAAACCTCAAGTAGCAGGATTAAATTGCAGGTTTGTAACTTCTGGTTATTGTTCCCTTTTAGTTTTTTTCAAACTCGGAAGACTTTTATTGGATTTGCATGTTAAAACCAACTTTAAATTGGTGAAAAGCAATCAAATGATAGATTGTTATGCATGCTTCAGTGATTGTAAAGGTCTCACATTATTGTAGTTTGTGTGCATTGCAATTGTGATTGGAGCTTATAGTTTTTAGGTTTCAATTTTGGCTCTTGCTAATACTTGAGTTGAAATTTTTGCCAGGTGTTCCTTTTGCAAATAGAAATTACTATGAACTAGGTGTTTGGTCTAAGAGTCCACCCTACTGTCAGTGCCTTTTGAGGTTAAAGTCTTGGGATTGAATCTCACATTAGTAAGTCACTTATGGACATTTTTAATTGCTAGTGAGGGTGAGATGGAGTTTAAGAAGGGAGGGAAGATCTCACAATTCAAATTGGCCTAATGGGAGAGAAAATTAGTATTGTACAGTTTATATTCTGAATTTGGAGTTATTTAATGTACTTTCTGCCACTATTATGTTTTTAGGTCTTGTATTCCTCCTTTTTTTATGGCTTTTGTATTTCTTTACATGAGAGGGTACTATCGGCACAAAATAGTAACTTTACAGAACTTCTTTATTTGTTGCTGCCCATGATCCTTCATTTGGTCTGCATAATTATTCTAAATCCACTTCCTTCTCCCAAAGCATCTTTCTTCTGGATCTAACCTGTCTTGATCACTGCTCAAAAAGTCACTATAATCCACTTCTTATTTCCTAACATGTTCTGAATTTCAGGTAAAACCCTTAGTGCATTAAAAAACCTATGTTAATATTCCAAATGAGTTTGCATATGAGATTGAGATGTATTTGTGAAAATTAGAGGATTTCTATCATGTTTATTATCCTTTGAGTATACAGGCAAGTTCTCCATAAGATTTGTATCTTGTAGTTGTATGCTACTTCCATATTGTTCACATGAAGTGGCTGACCCAGTATTTGGGTTTCCCATCTTGCTAATTATAGGGCCATAAAAACCCTGTCCATTCTGTATGCTGGGAACCTTCTGGTGAGTATTTAGCATCTGTGAGTGATGACTCGGTCAGATTGTGGAAGATTGGCTCTGGCAGCAAAGGGGATTGCGTTCATGAGTTAAACTGTTCTGGAAACAAGTTTAACACTTGTGTCTTCCATCCAACTTATCCTTTTTTATTGGTTGTTGGCTGTTATGAGGCAAGTTATCACTACTTTGCTTTACACCATATAGCTTTGCAACTGATTTTGCAACATAACATTAAGTTCAAATATCCAGTCCATATCTTTTCTCATTGAACTGAAATTCTCAGCAGCTTGCAACTTGGCTTGTGAGAATAATTTAGGGATAATCTTTATTTCCCTTCTGTGTGACAGAGAAAGTGGGAGTTGTTATGTACATGGAATTGGTTTAGTGTTGCCATACTCATTGGACTTGACACACTGTGAAATGCTGTTTTCAGACTCTGGAACTATGGAGCATGGCTGAAAACAAAACAATGACACTGACTGCTCATGAAAAACTAGTGTCATCCTTAGCAGCATCAAGCGTTACTGGTGTGGTAGCTTCTGCTAGTCATGACAAGTGCGTTAAGCTCTGGAAGTGAGTGATTGATGACCGTCGCCTTACTGAATACAAATTGGTTTAGAGGTCTTGCACGATTGTTTGATGTTCATATTGACCAACTGCTACAGCCTATGTCTATCTAGTAGGAGTACAGGTTTTCTTAGGTTTTGTTCATTTCATTTCCGCACACTGTAACTAACCGCATCCCCGGTTGAGGGTTAACCGCAAAACTTGAATGTTTTGTGCCAAACCTAACTTAACTTGTGTAGCAGGGAAAAACATGGTAGAAGATATAAAATAAGAGCACAGGAAGACCCTTGAAAGTTCCAAAATTGTAACTACCAAACGTTAAATGTCTAGTAATATGTTGTGAAATGTACGCGCATTATTCGTGTTACATAGCCCTTCGCAACCCCTGTTTGGCAAGTGAAGGATAAGAGGCTTTAGAGCGATGTCCTGCTCCTGCAGTTGATGTTTTATGGATTCAAATTAAAGTAAATAGTCCTATATCAATGAAATGCCTAACTTCAATGAAGTAGATGATGAAATTGTGCAATTGGTACTGTGTTATTCGTTCTATGGAGGCTAAATTATGCAACAGCCAAGAAATTAATTCACTTCAACACGGAGACAACAACAACAGGGGTTACATGCTCAAAAGGCATTGGTCAATTCTGCTGCCTTTTCATCGAGGTATTTTTTCCATGTTACTGGCCGGTACGGTAGAGGATGATTAGAGTCAATCAACTTTGTTGGTGGCGATACCTTAATGTCCTTGGGTGGGGTATAGAAGTATGCAATGGATATCCGGTGGTGTTTCCTCTTGACTACCGCCTGATGCGGTGGATTCTTAACACTTCCACCGGAGATAATATGCATCATCTGCGTTTGTGTGTGGATGTACAGGACCACACTCATAGTCTTCTTTATGAACTTGGAGGTCATTGGTGCTGCAGCTTTGGAGAAGCAAAGTGAGCAATTGAGGATCTGTGTGAGGAGCTAAGCCCATTGCATGACCTGGGTTTGGACACTGGATAGGAAATCCAATTGTAAGATATGTGGTGGTGGTTCATTACCTTCACTTTTGGGCTTGAACAACTTCATATCTTGTTGTGTCAAGCCCAAGGACTCGGTCATTAGCCCAATGATCTTCTGATATAGCATTTCTTGCTTGTAATCTTCCTTTACATGACTGCAAGCAGATACCCAAAAGATGGTATGTATAGAATCATATAGGACATGGCACTGGGAATAACAAAACAGTTAAAACATAAACTAACCATTTAGACACAACTGGTTATAGTCTTATACTTCGTCATGTTGTCGAACTAGCTGTCAAAGAGGGAGATGCATTTAACAAAAAAAAAAAAAAGAGGGAGATGCATAATGTCGCTCTCTTAGACTGCCAGGGCATGTGCATGTATATATGATTTCAACTGCTAACTGCCAAAGCTCATCATTTTATAAGCAAACAAGAAT
>JANJEY010000008.1:54655986-54676119 GCA_024703695.1 Erythroxylum cataractarum
TTAATAACCCAAATTTTCTTAATCTTAACACATCTTCTAGTACTCTTGCAAGCAATTTCTATGTGACCATCTTTCAAGCATTTAGCACATTGAGCGATTTTTCCATCCTTAGTAAATTTTGAAATTAAAGAGCAATCTCTATCAAAAGGGTCATAACCTAATCCATGCTTAGAAATGGAATATCTTTGTAGTGATAGCAATTTTTCAAACTGTTCGTTTCCATTTGCGAATTTTCCAACCACATACGAAAATTCTTTTCTAAGTCTATTAAGCTCACAAATAAGATTTTCTTTTTCAATAAGACATGCAGAATGATCTTCTTTTGGACTATCTAAATCATCAATCGTTTCATGTAAAGCACTATTTTCAGCAACCAACTCTCGTATTTTCTTTCTTAATTTTTTGTTAATCTCAATAGCTTCTTCAAAATCAGCTTGTAAAGCATCAAAGGAATCTCTTAGATCTTGGTCATTGAAATTTACCTCATTTTCATCATCACTTGATGAACTTTTAGCCATAAGTGCTAGGTTGTTTTCATCATCACTTTGGTATGCATCCTCTTTATCACTCCAACTTTTTTTAAACAACACTTTATGATCCTAACAAGTTTATTAAAATATGTGCAACTTATTTTATTAATTTAAAGTCCTAACAAGTTTTTAAACAACACTTTATGAAGCTTTTTGTCACAATTTTTTTTTTCGAAATATAACCTAAATGTATCAAAGTCTTTAAATGATCCTCTTTTGACAGGAAATCTCAATTTTTGACCAGAAAAGTAAAAATGGATCCTATAATGCAAATAAAAGAGGAGAAATAAATTTAAGATTTATATTTATGCTAAAATCATTTTTCTCATTTTTCGATGGCAATGTTTTGTTAATATTAGGATATAGAAAATAAATATAATTTTTATAACTTTAAAAATACTTGCATTATGATAATAAATATAGAGATAATGTCACTGTGAAGAAATCTAATTGCCTATGAAGGGAAGAGAAGAGAGAAGAAAGAGTGGTGCAGGAGAAGGGGGAACTAATTGCCTATTATTGAATAATTCATAGTCAATGTCCATATCTACCATTGATTTGGATGGGGTCATTTCAATTACAAGCTTTGCTTTGTCCAGGAAACCGTACAATTCAAATGGCGTTGCAAGAGAGAAAAAAAAAATACATTAATATATAAGCTACAAGTTATACATTCCTGTAAAATTTCATGTACATCACTGACGTTTTGAGATTTGCTGCAAACGATTATATATGCGAGGAAAACATAAGAGTTATATCATGAATCTTCGATAAATTTGTTCTGCTCAGTCATCTCCTCTGAAAATTGAAGGATTTTATTGCAAAAGCAAAAACCACTGCAAAGAGCACACAGAAACCAACCACCATAACACCTGCTACGCCCAGGAAATCATGCCTATACCCAAACACTTCTTTCAGTACCTGACTTACAGGGGCGAAGTGATCCCCATCTGGCAACCTCATCAGTTTAACATCATCCCCATATTGTGATGCCAAAAGGCCATATAGAGTCCAAGCTATGGGGTTTGCCCAGTAATACCATCTCCACCAGATGGGGATTCTCTGTTCAAAGTTTGTAAGACTACGTTATGATGGTGGGAGGAGGAGAAAAACTGTAAAATTCACTTTTAGGCAGCTTTGCTAGAGAGACAGAGAGGCTATTTGATTGACATTGAAAGTAAATGGAAAGGAACAAGAGTTGTATAAATTTTTATTATGGGACAATTCTACAAGAGTGTCAAACAGAAGTGTACTGTGAATTCTTAGGGAGGGATAAGTACCTTGTGAGGTATCATAAAGCCACTGAATAGGTTCCAGAGCATGTAAAATGGAGCAGCAATGATGGAAGCCACATTATGGTTTGGTGTCACGGCCGTCGTCATCATTCCGTAAAAGGTAAAATATAGCATGGTAAAATACATAAAAAATATGTACCAGATGAATTTCAAGGCAGTCCATTCAAATGATGCCATGGAATAGAAAATTGAGCAGTAAATAATCGTCTGTGCAAACACATAAGGGAACTCAATAACGACCTGCAGATAAAAGAGAGCAGAATTTTGAATCTCCAGAATGGACTTTCATTACAGACAGGTACGGGAACAAGGTCAGTGGTAAACCTGAGCAAATGCAAATGGCAGGGCTGCATACATCCCTGCAGCTCTCTCTCTATATGAGACAAACCTTTCAACAGAAACAACAGGTTGAACAGCACTACCATTAGTGATCCCGATGAACAAGACTGCGGCATACATGGATCCCATGGCATTGAACAATTCTTGCACATTGTCCCTGGAAGAAGCAAATTCAGACGGAGGATATTCTAATGACAGAAATCTAACTTAGGCTAAGAGAAAAGACCCTATCAACAGAGACCCAAAAAGATGAGAAAATCATCAATATTTTTATCCAAAGTTTTGCTGTCCCGATGTCACAAACATCCAATATTGTTGAAAGAGCTAATATGATAATGACTTTTCAGAAGGATCAAAGGGAAGACCTCTTTGAACCGAATCTCCAGCATATTGTCCCAAGCATTACTGATATCACAACTGTGTAGAAGAAACGCACAGCCGTGTATTGTGGGTATCGCCAATAAGACAAATTATTCTTCCAAAGACAAGTCAAGAACTGGCCAAAGTATGATTGAGAATACTTTGTTGGGAAGCTCAACTCTTTTGTATTGTTATTTGGCCTGCTCAGAATTTCAACCAATTCTTTGTTGCGTCTGAAACATGAGAGGACAGTAGTATTAGATAAAGCAGACTCCAATGCCGATCAAAAATGTAGAATCAGCATCAACAAAGATTGGCATACTGAAATAGATTTGATTTTCGATAAATTTCAGCAAAGTCTACTCGTAGACGTTGTTCTTCAGTTGAAGAAGTGACTTCAAGCATCCATGCAGCAGGGTTATACCCTGGCTTTATTTTTGCCACTCCTTCAATAGCCTGCAAAAGAAAATTGCGTAGCATTTAATTGAATAGCTACCGCAAAAAATTATCAAGATATTGGGTATGTGAGTTAATTGAACCAAACTGACCTGAAAATATTTTATTAATTCACGTGACTCAGGGCCCAGTGGACCAGCATATATAAGTTCCCCTCCACGTTTCATAAACAAAAGCTGTCATGGTAAATGAGACAGGAGGATAAATAAAAATAATCAACCAGTACATCCCAGCTGTCTTAACTTTCACATGGCAGAAATTCATAATTAAAACCAGTTGCTGTCACTTGCAATGAGAAAGATATTGTTTAAATAGAACTCTGATTTCAGATAAACCATATTTCAGGAAAGAGAAGTCCAGATAATAACAAACAATTACCTCATCAAAAGACTCAAAAATGTCTATGCTGGGCTGATGAATTGTACAAACGATGGTGCGTCCAGTGTTCACAATATTTCTCACTGTCCTCATGACAATGGCTGCAGACCTTGCATCCAAACCTGATGTAGGCTCATCCATGAACACTATGGACGGGTTGGCAATCAATTCAACAGCGATTGTTAGCCTTTTCCTTTGTTCTGTGGACAGACCATCGATACCAGGCAGACCGACCAATGCCCCACTTAATGAAGTAAGCTCAACAAGTTCCATCACCTCGTTGACAAATGCCTGACAATCAACAGTCAAGGTTCATGTCCAAGCTTTTCAATGTTACGCCAAAAAAAAAGCATGCATGTGTTTAGTGTTTATCTGCAGAGCTTGAGCAGAGTAAATAGATGTATGCACTTGCCTGTTGTGTACCAATGTCCACTTCTGATGGTAACCGGAGCCAAGCAGAGAAAAGAAGTGATTCAAGGACAGTCAAGCAAGGAGAATGGATGTCATTTTGCTCGCAATAACCAGCAATTCTAGCAAAAGTTTCTTGCTTTTTGGGATAACCAGAGATACGTATGCTCCCTTCTACCACCCCTCCGGTTTTCCTACCAGCTAGGACATCCATGAGTGTGGTTTTTCCAGCACCACTAACTCCAACTAATGCTGTAAGTACGCCCGGTCTAAATGCTCCAGTAACATCAACCAACAACTGAAGTCTGTCTTCTACTATCCCTTGCTGCTTCAATTCCTGAAGAGGTAATGTGATTAGTAACTTATATTCTCTGGGTGAATATTTTAAAGAAGACATTTGTCTATGGGACGAAGCTATGTACACACCACAGGAACATCTACAAAGTAGTTGATATTGCTGAAAGACATGGAAAGTGGTTGAAATGGAAGAACCATCCCTCTCTGTTTGAAATACTTTCCTGCTCAGATAAGTTACCATGAATGCAGCTCAAATATAAAATCTGAGTTATAATGTTGAAATCAGAAGAATATGAAAATCCAGGAAAATTTTCAGTTTACTAACCGTTTGACGAGCCTGAAGTATATAAGTAATGTCTCAGTTCAATAACATTATCACCTTTCCTTCTCTTTTCTCTCTCTAGCAGCTCTTCCTTCGATATAACTGCCTGTTTCCTTCCCCAAGCTAAAATGTGTAGCAAAAATGCATTATTAATTAGATTAGATCTTCTATAGATTTGTTTCTAAAAATTTTGGTTGAGTAAACAAGTACAAAAATATGTTGAGCAGCTTACGTTTCAGGTGAGCAAGAAAGAAAGTGAACATCACATTGAGTACAACTGTATATCCAACTAAGGCACCAACACCGATCCAATACCAGTAGCTCTCTGGAAACAGACTACGTGCTCTCAGAACTGCCTCTCCTAATGAAAGATTAGTAGTGTTCCCTATTTTCTGCACAAGAAACAAAGAGGAAAGCAAAATTAAGTTTTAGCTAGACTAGCAAAATCTAGAAGTACTTGATGCAGAATCCAAGCCAGACCCCAGCATGACATACATGTCAGCAAAAGCAATAAGCCTAAGGGTCTGACATTTGTCTAGTATTGTTTAGCTTCATCCAATATCAGGAGTTCAAATGGTGTTGCTTTTATATGGCCAAGTAATGTCCCGGGGCAAGAGCGCAACTTGCTTGAGAAGACATTTGAGCTCGGTGCAAGGAATAATGATTAAAGTACATGATTTCCATGTAATATCAAAAACAATCATTTGCTAGTCAAGCAAAATATGAGAAATAACAGTATGATTACAACCTTAGACCAAGAATGCCCAAGAAATTCATTTACTGAAGCAGCATTTTGAGCATACATCAAAGGAGAAACCCAAAAGCCCCATATCCACCAGTTTGGAATGTGATCTGTCACAACAAACGAATGTAAGAGACAAAGGCAAGTAGCATCAACTGACAAAACATCAATGCTTATAGTACCTCTTGAGATGATATACCCTCCAAGAGCCATGACAACCAGCATAGCAAAAGATCCAAATGTATTGGAAACTATCATATTGCGACCCAAGGACCCAATTACACGGAAAAGAGCTATGGACATCTGGTGCAGAGAGAAATACAGCAAGAATTGCCGAAAAAATCTGTAAATAAAAATCAATAAGATGAAATCCACTCCAAAAAGTCTAAAAGAATTCATTTATCCACAATGGATGTTCTATCTACCTGGTGATGTTTGGATCGTATCCAATAACATAATAAGTAACTGCCACCCAAAGACCAGACTCCATGAGTGAAGTTGGAATGCTGAGGATCCAAGAAGGAATTGTATACACCCAGCTGGGATAAAAGTGTAAATCACGATGCTTGTAAAGGACGGGAAGTTTAGCTACCAGCATGGAAACCTCTGTAAACCCATTAAAAAGAATAATGACCATGGAAAAGTATATTGCACCGACATATAAGCCTCCATCATAAATTGTATCATGATGCAATGTGGTCCGGAAAAACACGCTCATCGTGATCAGGGCAACAAAAAGAAGCTGCAAAACAGTTCATAATACATCTATATGTCAGGTTTGGACCATTTTACAACATTATCACTAGATGAAATATGTTTGGTCATCTGCATTATAGTACAGATCAACAAAATCAAAAGAATAACCAACGGAATAGAGTTAGACTCCAACTAACATGATAAGTGGCTGTACCACATCATCATAATATTCCAGTACTGACAAACTTATTTATGACTTGGCAATCTAACAGAGTAAATAGTATACCTGAATAAATTTGAAAACATAGATAAATGAATTTCGTTTCATTAGTAGCTTCTGCCATGCAAAGCTTGTTTTCAAAAGTTCCTTTCCCTTCACGCCATAGCTAGAAGTTGACAATGCCGCTGGATGATTATAACGTCTATCAAAACGAACTTCTAGTTCATCGTATAAACTTTTACCAGTTCGATATAAACGAAAAGCATCAGCAAACTTTCTTGGAGGTATGTAGTGATAAGGGCGATAAGGATCAGACCAGTACTGCTCTTGATCCTTCTTTGATACTACCTGTACACGAAAAGTTAAAGCAAAAATAACTAATCATAGACCAGAAATTCACACCATAATACTTCAGTACGTACTTCTTGCAGGAAATCTGCTACATTTTTTCTTTCAGGACAAGTAAATCCCAAAGAAGAAAAGAAGTCAAGAACATCATCATGAGGCCCCTGGTACACAATTTGTCCCTCGCAGAGAAGTATGACATCATCAAACAGTTCATAAGTCTCAGGTGCAGGTTGCAATAAAGAAATTACAGTGGTCCCATCAAGTGCACGAGTTGAATGCTTAAGATACTTGATAATTTGAAAAGTCGTTGAGCTATCAAGCCCATTTGAGATTTCATCCATGAAAAGCACTCTAGCTGGACCGACTAGTAATTCACCTGTAAATAGATGCACATATCTCATTCAGAAACAGCTAAGGAAAAGTGAGGACAAAAGGTGCTTCTGGTGTGAACCTGTTGTGAGCCGTTTCTTCTGACCCCCTGAGATTCCTTTAAGCATTTCATCGCCCACTAATGTGTCAGCACATATGTCCAACCCTAAAATCTTTGTCATATACATTTTAGTAATTATAAAATGTGGATACATGATCTAAAGCAGAAAAAAGGAAGTTCCTCATTCTAAGACAAAAATAATATCACATTTCACTTTGCAAAGGCATTGTAGCAGTGATTTAATCCTGCAATTCCTGACCAGGTTGTGCCTGATATTGGTGTTACGGCATGATAACATAAGCAATTTCAAAGTCCCTTTGTGTGGATTAGAATTGCAGGCTGTAGGAGAATACCTTCAAGATGTATTCCACCACCAGGCTTGTTTTCTTTCCACCCAATGCCAATGACTGAACAAAAACATTGTAAACATGCTCATATCCTTGCAAATAATTGTTTATTATCCAAGAAAATGGTATCTGAATGCAAGTGTGAAATCCAGGTACCTTCATGAATATGTCAAGATCTTCATCAGGCTTTATCCCTGAAATCTTTTCTCTTCTTGCAAGTTCCAAAAGCATATCTGAAATGAGCCTTTGTAAATCAGTATAAAGATAAGCATGCCCCAAAGCCACGGTTAGGTATCAAGTCGTAACAAGAAGCAGGGCATGTTTTAGATTTCATTTAGAATTGGGAAAATGCAGAGAAAAAGAAATATAGTTATGTACACATGATCTGCTAAATCTTACCATATTTGGATCCAACACCTTGGCATTGTCCCGCAAACTCTAAAGTTTCTCTTACTGTCATTTCTGCCACATGCCAATCCTGTTGACTTACATAAGCTGACGTTCTTTGAGCAACAAACTCGTTTAGACTGTGTCCATTGTATGTAATTTTCCCAGAAATCTTCAAAACAAAATTTTAAAAATAAGCAAGAACTAAATCCGGAGCTATCACATAAATCATTTAACAAGAATATGCATCTTTATGACAGTTTCAACGATAATGAGATTCCTAGAGAAAGACAGTTGAAAGCCACAAAGGTCGAAGCATCACATGGGCTAGCATCAATGAGGAGCATGTAATGCTTGACCTCTATCCTAATATCATCATCATCTCTACTAAGAAAGCAATAGCTTTCAGAAACAAAACGCTGAGACATAATAGCGTATAGTGCATAGTTTTAACTTGAATAATTCTGTTGTGCTGTTTCGACCGATGGCTTTCCTTGACGATTCTATGATAACACTTTCTCTAAACAGCTAGCCGAATGATAAGAAATTTCAATCACCTGCAAATTATGTTCAAGACGTCCAGCAAGGGCCAAGAGTAAGGTTGTCTTCCCAGAGCTTGGAGGACCCAATAGCAGTGTCAATCTAGTAAGCACAGGATGATACTTAGAACTTGAGACCAAAAAGCGACAAGCAAAATTCACCGTTTGTTATTAGCCCAGACTCGAAATATTACCTTGAAGGTCTGACAATTGTATTGATGTCATCCAAAATAGTTAACTTGCATCTGTTTCCTTTATAAATTAGCAACTTCCTTAAAAACGCCTTTCAGAAGTGAAGAACACATGACGTTAGACTACGACGGAAACGTAAATGGAATATCGACATGAAAAAACATGCGAATCAACACACAGTTTATTTACCTCAGTCATGTTGAAAATGAAGTTGGGAATGGTTGGAAGTGCCCTACTTCCGACGTGGACATAGGATTCAACCGTCAGGTTTTGAACTCGAACCTCTATCTTCGGCAATTCCAAAGCCACTCTAAAACCAACAACAGTTTCAAGACTTAAGAACAACGTATACGGTCTTGAATGAGAAACATAAGACCAATGTACTCTTTCTAATGAATTAATAAAACATTATCTATGTTGTTCAAGAGGGCAATTTTTTGTTGCTTCACATCCCATCAAGTGGAAATCCCAAGAATCGGATCCTAAAAGTCTCCTATACCGACAACATTCATCCGGGCATAGCCAATCATAGTACAATATTTCCAGTCTGGTCAACTGTGCCATGCTTGATGTAATACTACGTAGCGAAACAATTGTAATCTAACGAGTCTCCTATACCAATATGGGCCCTTAAAACTCCATAAAAAGGTACTCCCGGTCATGAGATGAGTTAGAAGCTTGTAAAGAGTGCAAGGCTGTACATAATATAATACAAGAGATCATAAAATTACGCGTCAAGTCGCTTCCTCATTCGATCGAAGAATCGTTCAGGGTCGTGGTCCACCGAGTTCACCAGCCGGTCCAGCACAAGCGTCTGTTCCTGCGACTCCAGCTCACTTAAATCGATCTCTCTAGAGTCACCAACCATGTTCTTGAAAATGCCTCTCCGCACTCTGGCGTAGGTTGGCAAGCGCTCCAACGCCGCCCACCGGAGCGCCTCCTCGTCCTCTCCCTCCTCCCGAAACGACGATGTTCTGGCGACCACATTCTCCGCCGAGTTCCACATACTTGAGATCTCACAACAAGAAACCAGACGCAGAGATGGAGGCTCTGGTGATGGAGAGGAATAGAATTATGATAATTATTGAATGTGGTACATTATCTTCGTGTGTGGACTTGGTTGAGAGTGCGGGAGGGACATCTACATTGCAGTACTTTCAAGGGTAGTTGAAGTATTCATTAATGGCTCCATGTTGCCTTTTATATCTCCCTAGTCAGTGGATTGGCTTTGGCCGGCTCATTAATAGCAGCGGGGAAGACAAATTTTGCAAGTTTTTACATTTTCCAGCCCAACCAGCTTCCTCGCCTACGAAATAAGCTCAACTCGCTATCTTCTGGCTGCAACGTGTTGGTGAATGATTGATGTTGGCTGTGGGTGATTGCCACGAAGAATAACTTGATGGTGGTTAGAGTTGGACAATGGCATGTAATTGGGAACTTTATGGTGGTCAGAGTTGGAAAATGGAAACAATAAAAGTTAAACAAAACAGGGGGTTGAGTAACGGTTAATTGCTTGACAACGTGAAAGTCAAGACGGTGGGAGAGAGGCGGTGAGTGAGGGGAGTGGCTGCTTAGTTTAGACGTTCCAATATGTGCTTTTCAGGTATGACTTTTCCTTAAAAACCAAAATTCTCCCCCTCTCCCTCTCCATTTCCTTCTGTTTTCTTTTCCTTTTTCCTTAAGCTTCTTTGCCTTTCCATCCATAATTACTCTCCGTGCAAGCCATTTGCTTCTAGATGGCCTCGTGAACGTTGTGAATTTGTTGTCCCAGGGAACTTCATTTAAGAAGAACAAAGATTTTAAATCGAATACTAACCCAAATTGCTGCCTTTATCTTTTTCAATGCTTCATTCTTTGGATCCTAACGCTTGTGATGTAAAGAAATTCAATGCTTGAATTTTTCTTTTGTTACCTGCACAACATTTTTTCTAATTTTGCTATGCACATCTAGTTTAAGAAATTCTTTAATGTGACACTACATGAAATCCAGGTTTTCATCTAATAATTCTAATTTTAATTTTAATAAAATGATCGTATATTTTGAAAAAATGAATAAAAATTGCATAAAACTTTTGAATTGGATTCATTGACGAACTGGATTCAAGTACATTTGTGGGATTGAATTAAATTCGATTTATACTGTTTGGAATGAATGTATAAGTATTATAATTGAATTCAATTACATTGTTTGGAACACAATAAAAATGAATTCAACTATTTTATATGACTTTTTTCTCCTTAACTAAAAATAGTACGTAATCAATGTGTGTGTATTTTGTAGTAATTTTTAAACTTATGATGTGTATATTTGGAAAAAAAATTTATATTTTGAAAAGAATTGGCTTTTCAATTCATAATTCAAATTAATGAATTGAATCCAATTCATTGGTTTCCAAACGACCTTTTAAAGTTTAAAAAGATATATACTAAACAGAGTATTGCAAGACACAACATTAGGTTGCATAATGACTGAGATTACGAGTCAATGTAGCTAAAACCATCCCACAAAATAGCTAAAAGACCAAAATTAAGCTAAGTTTCAATTCCATGCTAGGATAAGGTTAACATTCACTACTCCTTTAACACATAAAAATTCTTCTATCTATTTTATCAGGATGTGATTATCAAGCTAAAATGTTCCTATAAATATAAAAATTCCTTTCATCTATTCTTAAACTAAGCATGCAAAAGTTATTTTGAAGAGTGAAAGGTCCTCTTTGTTAAAAGGCTTAACTCACCCCCCAAGCTAGTTTGAGAAGGGAGATTTGCACACTATTATAAATGACTGAATACACCCACACTTGTCTGATGTGCGATTTTTGACACACCCTTCTTAGCTCAAAGCAGAGCTAGATATCTACTTGACATATTGGGCAAAGGGATAGAATCGAGCACCGCCCCAAACCATCGAGATAAATGGTTTCTGATACTATGTTGAAAGGCCTAACTTACCCCAAAAGCTAGCTTGAGAAGAGATGTTTGCACACTATTATAAATGACTGAATGCATTCACACTTATCCGATATGAAATTCTTGATACTCTTTGCTTAACTCTTTAAGTTTTAAGCATCAATCAACAATGTAACTATGTTGATTTATATCATAATATAGGTTGCAAAGCTCTAAAATTATCTTCCATAATAACAATGAGTATTGACAGTTAAAGAATAAATAGTTCATCATTTCATTTTCCACCTTGCAAAGGGAGCATAAAAGAGTCTATAAAAATGTACCTTAACCTATCTTTGGTTATTATTCGTTGCTTTGATGGCAAGTAGAGTATGAAAGTCATTTTTTAAAATATTGTTGTTTTGCCAAACTAGTTTGAAGCAAGAAACAGAGGCATGAGGTCATGTTAGCAAGTCGTAACAAGATTTACTTACAAAGGATTTTGATGTATGTTTAAGCCAAATCAAAGAATCTTCTTTTTCAACCCTATGTTGAACATAACTTGCTTACTTTGTGTATTTGTTAAAGGAGCTTCATGGAATGCTACTAGTTGATTTGATATATTTTGACAGATGAAGTTCTTAATTTATTACTGATGATGTGATTTAGTTTTAACCGCTAGTGCATGGTATATAATTAGAATAATGAGTATGGTTTGATCCTACGAAGACTAAAATTACTAGTACTTATGGTCTTTTTATTATCTAGTCTAACAAATTATGGTGCTTAAGATTAATCAAATTCAAAATTGAAACAATAAAATAAATAAATAAATATAGTTGACCTATTAGATTAAAGATTAAAGTAAAAAAAATAAAAGAATACTGTAATACCTAAAATCCAGATTCCCCCAAGATTTCTCATGAAATAATGATTTCACAAATCAATTTAATCTATAGTTCATTGGACCGTGGAAATTCCTTAATTATACTAATATCTTTCTCAAGACTATTAACATCTAATCCTAGGTCAATTAATTGAAATCTCTTTCTAATTGAAACCCCTAAAATTTTATTAATCAATTTATTAATTTTCACTATTAGGTTTGACCATAACTTGGAGAATTTATATCTACCTATCTCTAGGTTTTTATGCAATTTCTTTCAATTATGCTAGATCTATTTATACAAAGGATTTCCCAATCTTAATTGCTAAGATCATACATGAATCAATATGCTAGCAATATTAATTTAAGAATAATTAAGAACACATAATTCAATTTCAATGAAATTAAAGAATGAATTAAATTAAAATAAAATCACTACAAGGTCGATCCTGAGGTTCATCTAATCCAAGTATTAATAAAAGTTTGGTTCCTGATCATAGTAGGCATAACATAAAAAATAAAATAAAAATAGAAAACTAAAAGAAACATGATGAAATATCTTTAATATTCATGAAATCCACTTTAGATTAACAAAAATTCACTCCAAATGCATTTTCTTGTTTGCTCTTTGTCCTCTTTATTAGCCTAGGTCATCAATTTGTGTTTATCGAGCCTCCCTTCTACTTTTCCTTTTAATTTTTATGTTATAGTTCAAAAATTAGGATTTTGGGTGGTATATAATCACTAAAATGGTTTGTGTGGTGGCCATGTTAGTTAGAAATCACAAAACTCTTGAATTTAAAATGTAACATAGGGTTAAAATGCACATATGGCATGGAACACAAATATGTCCAAAGATCATATAACTCTCTAAAAGAACCATGTAGCCATCTTATTTTGCATGAGACATGTCAACATGGGCTTGTTGGTATGGACACGAGCATGTCTAAAGACCACGTTCATTTTCAACTTCTTCATAACTTAGTCAAAATAGCTCTAAGTCACCCTAAACTTAACCCAATTGATTCCTTTTGCTTTGAATTAGTGAATTCCAACCAAAAACTCAACAGGAATGAATTAATTACCAAAAAACAATAAAAACTCTCAAGTAAACAAACAAAATGCATTAAACATGGGACTAAAAATATGGTCTATTAAGCACTCACAAAACTCCTTGATACTTAAGTATTTGCTTATCTTCAAGCAAATCAATTTCATTACTGTAAACTTAATAAGAAACAATTATAGGAAAAGCATCAAACAAATCAAATCTATCCATCAAGATTATCCATTATTCATTAAATTGCAACATTCATTGAATTGTTAATCATTTAGTGACTTGCATCAAATTATAAATCAATCCAATTCACTCCATAATTCTTTAAATTTCAACTCAATTCACACCATTTCATTTAATACATAAAGAAAATATATATAATAAAAATGCTAAAATATTTAAACTTTTTTTCATGCTTGTTATTAAAAATAAAACACTAAGTTGAAATAACTCAACATAGGAGCATTTAGAATCTTTTTTGAAAAATCACTTAGCTTTTGACGTGATGGTAAATACCTTATTATGAATACCCCCAGTTACTTAACTAGGTCACTATCTAATAAGTGTAAATTGCATCATATTTTAGGCCATAGTTTGATATGTGTCTAGCTATTAATTTAATCATTCAGTATGTGTTTATGTTAGAATTGTGTTAGTTTGTTAATTATTTATGTTTTAAGTGTTTTATGGGTTGGTACAAGTCTTTGAGCTTAAATATTATATTTTTAAGGTACTTTGATGTGTTTTTTAGTATTTTTGGGGTCAACATCAAAGAATGAAGAAGTTTCAAAGACATCCGGGCTAAAACAACAAGCCACGATCGTGACATATCAAGCCACAATTGTGACAAAAACACCAAATTTGGCCCATGATCGTGGGCTACATGCCATGATCTTGACAGAAGCCTAGAAAATGATTTATGATCGTGGCCTATAAGGTAGTAGTGGCCTGCATCAGGCAAACACACAGATACTAAAAAACGTCAAGTTTTGAGGGATTTGTTGGACCTTTCAGACCTTAGAAAAATCCTATCCCCAAAACACAAGAGGATATTTAAAGAACAACAAAAGAGGAAGAGGGGGAGCTTTGCATCAACCACCTTGAGAAACCCTAGAGAGAAATCATCGAGAGAAGAAGGAATAAAGAAGAGGAGAAGAAGCTAACTAGGGAACTACTCGACATACTTCCTGGATCAGGAAGTTTCCTGACGTCGTTACCTCCCATCATCCATTTAGATTGTATTTCCTATTTATTTTTAGTTTTATTATTGTATATAACTGAATTGAATGGTTGATGATAGAATCTAGAATGTCGAGAGTGTTCTAAACTCACCTTCAAAATTTTATTCTTAAATTATGAAAATCTGATTGTTTATGTGTTTATTGGATATTGTTATAGTTTGATTATCCAATTGCATAATTTGTTAATAAACTGAGAGGGTGAATCGAATGAAAAATGATTAAATTAGACTAAAAAGATTAGGTGATTTAATAGAAACTAGAATTGAATTAGATCGGTAATTTGTGTGAAGAGAAATCTTGCATAGATTTCTGATGGTTTATTAGAGAGCTTCATAACTAAGTAGGATTTTGGATAGGTTGTGAATTAAGAGATTGCAACCTCCATAATATGATTAGGGTTTATGATTTAGGGTTAATGGTTATAACTCGAAAGAAAGTAATCAACCTTAGGATAGTCTAGAACTAACAATCCGATAACTCATAATCAATTAGGTTAGCATTAAGGATAGGTAAAATTTCCTTCTCTCAATTGGTAATTTCTTTCGGTTGATACTTTGATGTATTGCAATTACTTAGTAATCAGTATTTTCATGTCGATTCTTGATTTGAGTGAGGGAATTAAATTCTCATTTTAGTTTCATTGCATTTTGAATTTCTGGGATTTGTTTTTGACCTTAGATTTTATGATTATATTAGTTCCCTCCTTATGGGATTGACACCTTTGACACTACGCTAATGAACTGTGCGCTTGCAGATTATCAAATGTTATTCATAAGTTCTTAATTGATTGTTTAATTATTTCATAACACTTAACGATTAATGACATTAAATTACTTAAGATACTCACTTTGACTCATATGTAATTTTAGGCATAATTCGGAAGCAAAGGAGTTAAAGTGAGTCGAAAGCACGATATTTGGTCCATTTTTCAAAAAATAATACTTAATTATCTTCAGGGAGCATGAAGAAGAAAATTAAAAGATAAGAAGAAGACAATAAAGATGAAAAAAATAAAGAAGTAGAAAACTTGCACAACAATGCATATTATTGCATGGGCACAGGCAACGTGAATTTTCATGGAAAATAAAAGAGTAAAAGGTGGCAACTGAGAAAAGGTGAAGCATGAAACTACATGCAGCTAGTGAAAAAGGCATGTTAAAACAACATCACAGCAAGGAGGAGCGAGGACTCAAAACGACAACAATAACAAGCAGAAAACAGCAGTGCAAAGACACAACAACTGGACAAGAAACAACAACATAGAAGCAAACGTTAGGCATAATCAGTGTGCATTTCATGCAACCATAACAACGTGTATTAAAGGTGGACAAACAAGGAGAATAAGATGCAGCGTATAAGGCAGGAGCAGCAGAAATGCATACCACGTCTATGTTTCATGCAAATGTTATGCATGAAATGCAGACATTTGCAGTAGCTAGCAAATATAACAGAAGAGTGATGCGAGAGAGAGCTTGGAGGTAGCAGAATAGACCTTCTAGAGTTTTCGATTGGGGATAATTTTCATGGGGCTGAAACATTTTCTTGAGAGACCCATGAAAGGTTAGACGTCCCGGTGCCAGTTTAGAGGTGACATCGACCCCGACAACTCAAGATAAGTGTATTTTTTGTTTTTGTTGTTTCTTTCTTTTATTAGGAATTGATTATGTTATCTTATGTTTATTGAATTAGGTATTATGAAAAGATGATTTTAATCCATTCATTGAATCGTTTAATTGCAAACTAATTAGTAGAATTTCTATATAATCTATAATTGTTATGTTGAAATTCATGTGTAACGACTAATGATTCGTAATCATTGGGGATAACATGACCTAAACTAAATGACGCATCGTATATGGTTGTTGCCTTGATTAATCGGTTTTCCTAATTCGTAATGCTACTACCTAATTAAATCTAGATATCGTATCCTAGGTTATTCGGTGGTTAGATTTAATTAACGATCATATCTTGATTAAAAAATCTAAGGGAAAACTCGGGTTAATTAAAAATCACACACAATCAAACCATCGATCACTATCCCAAATTACTATTAACACCACTCTATCTTTTTATTGGTCCAAAGCTAGCGAATGAAATTATGTGTGCTCGTTTATTCAAATAATAATTTTTCTTTTTATTTTTTGGGGTAAGAAAATTCTCAAAAAGAATTAATAATTAACTTAATGATTATACAAATTATACAAAAAGTATCATAGTGCAAATCAAGTATCCATTATCAATATTAATGAACTAAATTGAAATCAACTTAATCATCAAAACACTTAAAAAAACTTAATCATCAAAATTTATAACTACTTGCCTAAAAACTATATCAAAATCACAACCAAATCATAATGAATTATCTAAAATTCTTGAATTACTTATTATTAAGCTAATTGTAACAAAATTGACAAGTTTAACTGCTAAGTCCCTCCCTCACACTAAGTTATACATTATCCTCAATATATAAAACATGCAAGAATAATTAAAAATATGAAAAATAATGGTAGGAAGTGAGGAAAATTGTTACCTCCATGAAAATAAAAGGTTTTGAGCCTTGTCCAATGTTGTTAACATCCATTCAGTGTCGGTGAAATATTCTCTACTCTAATACAAGGGGCAATGTTGCCTTTATAACCTCAGGAACTCCATTCAATCTTAAGTAAAAAAAATGACAATAAATTAAGATTATGAAATAACAAAACTACTAATAAAAATCCTATAAAATACTCAATAAAATTAAAAAGCCTAATTGTTAGGTTACCTCCCAATCAACGCTTCTTTATTAGTCTTTTAGCTAGACTTCTCAATAAGTCCTTCAAATTGGATCTATAGTTAGTGGTTTGCTTCTACCTAATTTCCTATATAAGGGTTCATTATCTTAAAAATAGGTCATATGCTATAAGATAATAAGGACGTAAGGTATCAAATTAATAAAATCAAGTAAATCCAATAATGCCTTTTTCAGTTATAAAATGTCAATATAATAAGGAATAATAAATCCCCTAGATCTTCAATTGAATTTGACAATTTATTTTGTTGGAAGTAAGATCCCTCTATGCTAACTATGATTGTCGATAATTCAATGATTCCTTTACACTTCATAATGTTATGGTACTCATATGCTCAACCTAGCCCTTCAGCTTATGGAGGGTAGAATTGGATGAAGCAACAAATTTCATAAGGGAATCCTTAAGAAATTGATACTCCTTTTACTTTAGTTATTGTAAAAATCCATATAAAGGATGATCGGTCTATGCAAAGTCATAATAACTACTCTAATATATATTATAAGTATTCTAGTATAGGGTACCTAGAGATCAGTTCTCTATGCAATTTGGATGCTTCTACATATAGACTAGTACCTGACATTTATGATATGGTGGTCACCTTCATAAATGCCATAACATGTCATGGATATCGATTGAGCTTCCGAATACATATCACCATGCCTCTTGTTATAAGCTTCCAGAGTTTCCATAAGTGATGGCATACTATAATCACCCTGAGAATACTGTGCTCTCCATCCTTCCATTAAATTTAAAGGCTATAACAATAAGTCCCAAATCCTGAAAATAGGCCACAAGCACAAAATCAAGAAAGAGAGCTTTAAAGATAGATAAAATAAATATAGTATAAAAAGGGAAAAATATGAAAGAAAAATAATGGCTAGACTTATATAAATCAAGTTTTCCTAATATCTCAGTCCTACTGCAATGGTACCAAAAACTTGATGATGTAATTTAGTTTTAACTACAAACGCAGGATGTAACTATAACTAACACCAATACGCCCTTGTCTTATCTTTATTTTGCCTCAAGAATCACTTCAACGGATCTCTACAGATCCCGAATTTCTCAAAATACTGAACTATGTTCGGAAAATTTCCTGACTCAATTTGATTAAATTAATCACCATTAATTTAATCTCATAAAATTACAAATTTCCCATCAGGATGTAGGTAATTGTCTTAGGAATCCAACTCCGCAAGAATCAACTCAATCGGATGTCGGACGGAAAAGTTATAAGCAAAAGAGTGAAATATGTTCAGAACATGTCCTTTTTTATACAAATAGGGAAAGTCGCGATCGTGCATATGCACGACTGCGATATCCACATGGACAAGCGGAGTCGCAATCATGCGCGTGCACGATCGCGACAATTAAGTGAACCCGCAGACGCACGACAACGATTTTTGGGTGGACCTGCACCCCTTTCTCTTTTTTTTTTCCTGAAATTTTCAAAAATCATAACTTTTTACCCTGAACTCCAAATTTAACAAATTTGGTCTCTATGGAAAGCTTGAAGGAAGCTCTATAACTTCCATGAAGAACTTCACAACCAATTCCATCTCTAAAATGATTAATTTTCTAATCAAAGATTTAACCCAAATAATAAATACTTAAACAAAGTCCTCAACTTTGAAAATTTCTATCTTTCAACTCCAAACTCCAATCATGTCATATTTTATATCGATGCGAAGATCAGAAAGTCACCTAAAACTTTCATGAAGGACATCAAAGCTCAATTAACCTCTAACTAGGTTAATTTCTCAGTCAAAGATTCAGTCATCATAATTAAAGTCAAAAGTCAACCCAAACATACCTAAACTTTGACTGATCATAACTTTCACTCCCGATATCGAAAAATTGCAAACTTTATGTCTACAGAAAGCTCTTAACATAATCTACAAGTTTCATGTAGACCATTTTATCAAATTTTGCCTCAAACAAAAGTCAACCCTCAAAGTCAAACATTCTCTCTCCAAAAAGTCAAACTTTCTAAATCCTTCAAATTTTCACACTTTTTCTTTTTAATTCTTGCTATTTAACTTCATTTCTCATAAATTTTTCTTAATTTCATCAAATTTCCTTACATTCATAACTTGTCTCACAAATTTCTTTCTCATTAATATTCATTGTAAGATTTCTAATTATCATCAAAAGTTCGGGGTCCAACATTACACCTCCTAATGAAGATAAGCCCGATATCGCATAAGAAAATGATGTATATCAACAAATATTTTAGGTGTTTGTTGCCCAAATGTGCAATTCATATATGTATTACCTGTCAGGAGGGTTTTGCATACGGTGGTTGTATGCTTCGAGATGCAATCTCAAGGCCCATAGTCTACGAGTCCCTTGAGGTAAATTTTTATTACAATATCCAATTTCATTCCTCTTTGACTTGTATTGCACAATATACTTATTGTTTAATTAGGAAGGATGTTATTACTTGATTAACTCTGCATATTGCAATGTAAATGGATTTCTTTCTCCGTATTGAGGGAAACGTTATCATCTCAAAGAATTCAATAGCCATCGACCAAAGACGACAGAGGAATACTTTAATATGAAACATTACAAAGCAAAGAATGTTATTGAGAGATGTTTTGGATTGTTGAAAGGAAGATGGAAGATCCTTGCATCCCCTTCATTTTTCTTAATTCAAACTCAAGTTTGCATTATAATGGCTTGTTCCCTTCTACACAATTTATTCGCAAGTTCATGAGCTTTAATCCACAAGAGTCAATCACCAAAGATGAAGAGGAGAGTGAGGAAGATGAGAGTGATGAAGATGATGAAATTGTATCGCCCCCTTACCGTAGGGTATGCACCGAGACGCCCGTAGGTCGTTCCGATACATAACTCACGATGAGGGTGCACTAAGAACGATCAATTCTATAAACCTCATGGCATCGATATAATTAAACTGCAATATCAACATTCTAACTTTTTAAAACCAAAATACTTTCATTTCATAACCTCAAAACA
>JANJEY010000008.1:54890746-54904518 GCA_024703695.1 Erythroxylum cataractarum
AGATTAAATAAACATAAGAAATTCACGAAAACAATTAAACCACGAGAGTCTCACGAACTACATGCATCAAACATCAACTACCTTGTCTAGATTAAAAACTTAGCCACACATAATTCTAATCTCTAACAATTAAAAAAATGAAATTAACAATTTAAAATAAGAATTCAACCTTCAGACCCACACTAGCTGCAGCTTAAGCTTTCGATTCTACCTAAAATGTTGATCACTATCGTGCCTCGTTGATGAGAATGTCTAATTCTTTCTTGTCCCAAAGCCACTGCCGTCACTCCCTTATAGGTGCTGCTGGCGTCAACTTTCCTGGGTATCCTCAAAATAATCTCCAGCCTCCAAGCTAAGAGTTGTCGTCCGTATGAGACAATTCAAGCAAGTCTCAAAAGTTGTAGTCACTCCTAGACTCTCCAAAGGTAGTCATAATTTTAGGGCTCCACCCCACTTTTGAATAATAATTCTCCCTCCTTAAGATGATGGCACACTTCCCTATTAATTGTCTCTCACTCAAGCTCTTCCTTTTTCAAGTTGTCGTAACCCTCCTTCTCTACTGTGGCTTTTTCCTGTTATTTCCTGCTGCTGTCGTCACCCTCCTTCCCAAGTTGCTATCCACGCATCAAGTCCCTAAGTCTTTTGTTTTTCTTAAATGATATGGGCCCTCCTCAAAGTTGCCGTCAACACCCTTGTCTCCCTCTTAGGTTTTTGTTCCCTTCATTAAATGATGTTGGCCCCTCACCTCTTAATTCTCTAAGCCCACTCACCTTTTTAATATGTGCGTTAATGTCTGATGCTAGCCCATTTAATTTGCCCCCTTCTTCACTTTATTATTGCGTCAGTTACGTGATTGCCTTAAGCTGCTACTTCTTTTGATTTGCTTGTGCTCCATGCTGATTTAATTCTTGTCCATGTTGCGCTGCTCCTCCAACGTGTAGCATTCTTCTCCAGCGACGTCGTCCCTCTTTATGTGTCCATTGTGCTTTTTAATTTGTTGCGTCAGTCACGTTTCTCCTTGGTCACGCCCTCCTAATGCCTTCTGTAATTCTTGATTTTTAATTTGCTTCTCCAACTTGCTTCCATTTTGTCAATTTCACTCCAAATTACGTCACTTTGTATTTCGTCACCTAGAATATGCAAAGGCACAAATTATCGTAGAAACATAAACAAAACATCACAAAAGTCTACCAAAAGAACATGAAACAAAAAGAATTAACGTGACAAAAATGCAAGTTATCAATCAGACAAAGTATTCTCCATCTGCAACTGCAACTTTAAGTTGTGAGGCAATGGAGTAGTAACCGGTTTATATTGTGAAATAGAATAAGCTTCCAAAATGTCTCTGATGAACTTACATTGACTAATCATGACCCCATAAACTTTAACAAATTCTAGACCCAGAAAATAACTAATGGAATCGAGATCTTTGATTTTAAATTAAGTAGCAAGAAATGTATTTAAGCTGAAAAACACACTATTATTATTTCTAGTGACTAGAATGTCATCAACATATACTGCAATTATAACTAAGGATTATCCAAAATGTTTAAGGAACAAAGAGTAATCATTGGAAGAGTGAACGTAACCTCTGATTCAAAGAGCATATGATAGTTTAGAGTACCACTGACGGGAAGCTTGCTTCAAACCATATAAGGACTTCTTTAGCTTACATACTAAGGAGGGGTTAGAAACACAAAGTCCTGAAGGAACTTTCATGTAAACATAATCATGTAAATGCCCGTATAAGAAAGCATTATTAACATCAAATTGGTGAATATCCCAATGTCGCTTGACAGCTATAGCAACAATGCTACGAATAGTGTTGAACTTAACAACTGAAGAAAAGGTTTCATGGTAATTCTCATCGTATTTTTGTGTAAAGCCTTTTGCTACAAGCCTAGCTCTGTAATGCTCAACTGTCCCATCTGATTTACATTTGATTTTAAACACCCACTTACAACTGATGGGTCTTTTGCCTTTGGGAAGCTTGAAGAGTTCCCATGTGTTGTTACTATCCAAAGTTGAAAGTCCTTGTCGCATTGCCTCTTCCCAAAGAGGATCTCCAGCAGCTTTATGGTAATGAAGTGGCTCAGAGTCCTGCAAAACTGAGTTGCACAAGTCCACAAACACTAGAACAAAAGTTCCCTGTACATGTATTGGTGAGAGTATGATGACAAGAATGAAAAGGGTAATGGAAAAATGCAGAATTGCACACAAAATTTTGTAAATGGGAAGGTAATTTCACTTGCCTAGTAGTTCTTCTAACAAGAATATCACGATGGGAAATTGAAGAGGAAGGAACTGAAGGATGACGAAGAGAAGAAGATGAAGATTGCTGTGGTGGTGAAGATGAAACGGGTAAGTTAGGGGAGGAAACATTTTGTGGCGTTAAAGTAGGTGAAGACGATGATAGGGAATCAGAAATGTGTGAAGAAGAATGTAAAGGATAATTATCAATTATTACGTTAGGTAACGGAATATCAGAAGTAGTTATAGTAGGAGATGAAGGTTTTTGTAAGGGAAAATTATGTTCGTAAAAGTGTATGTCTCTGGAAATGATGATTTTTTTGGTAGAAAGAGGACCTTGTATGCTTTTTGATCAAATGGATAACCATTAAAATTGCTTGGAGATGCTCTTGGCTTAAATTTGTCTCTTTCCTTAGCATTAGTGGGTACATTGCATAAGCAACCAAAATTTTCTAAGGTGATTCAAGGGAAGTTTGGATTTAAACAGTAAACAGTCTTTCGAATGGGCTGACTCCATTAAGAACTTGAGTTGGCATTATGTTAATTAAATAAACTGCAGTGAGAACACATTCCCTCCAGTAAGAGATAGATAATCCTTATTGGAAAAAAAAGAGCTCTAGAACCTCTAATATGTGTTAGTGTTTAAGCTCAACTACTTCATTTTGTTGTGGAGTATAGGGTGTGCTTTTGTGCTAAATAATTCTCAGTGAAGCTAAGTATTCTTTTCCTTCTCTGCTATTAACACAATTCTGGAGCATTATTGATTCTCAATATTTTTATGGTCTTGTGAAACTGAGTTTGAACAAGGGATACAAAGGATTTGATCATTGTGAAACCACTACTTTTATTTGACAAAAGATGAAGCCATGTATTTCTGCTATAATCGTCCACTATGGTCATGCAATAATGAAAACCATTATGAGTACAATTGTTGAATAAATATAATTGACTGATTCAAAAGTTAGTGCTACTTTATTGCAACACATTTATTTAGTGGGTCCTAGTTGTTATTATGTTAGTAATTAGTGGACAATAACAGTAGCTAGATAGATAAGCAGATCGTGGGATTGAGTCCCTACTTTTCAGCTTTATTGTTATTCTTAAGGTTATTTAAGCATTGTATTGAAGTCCGTCATTTTTAAGCTTGAAAAGAAAATATTCAGTTTCCTCTTTGTTCTTTCGTGCCCCTCAAATCTTGCATTTTCGTTCACCTTTACTAACACTACATCCATTGTCTTTGGTTTATCGTCCATTGACCTAAGTCGTCCATCCTTTGCATTTCAGTTTTTACGTTCTTCTTTCATTGTTAATGTGTTATGCTTTTCTGTTCCTCTGGATTTTATGATATTGTTTGGGTTGTTTGCGTAAATTGCGATTGTTCATGCTTCATTATGACTTAATGTGTTGATGTTGTTGAAGAACGAGTTCATTGTCAACATTTTTGTTATTAGTTAAGAATGATTTTTCAAGCCTTTCAAGTGTTTGATAAAAGGTTTGTTAGAGAAGATTGTAAAGTTGTGATTTCTAACGTATGCATTTGCTTCCAATTATGGTTGCATTTTTCTTACAAGGACTTATAATCTACCTTAGTTGATTGTTACCGCATTAGTTAAAGTGGATTGTTGATACTTGTAAATTTGCGCTCATATTATTCTATTTGCAATTTAACAGTTTTCAAACTTATTGTCATCCACACCTGTGTATCTTTGCTAATGACATAAATGCACAATTCCTTTCCATTTGCAATTCTCTTATAGTATTTGGAAAAATATATTTAATAAGGTATTTTTAGAGAATGATAACGTCCCATACAAACATAACAAATCGATTTAAACCTATTAACAAATTCTATCAAGTCTAGTACATATGTGTGAGGGCATGGAACAAATATATGTTAGTTAACGTGGGAGTGACAGAGAGAATAATGGCAATGAACCAACCAAAATATTGAACAATAAAAGCTTTTGGTCTTGGCATATAGTTGATTGTCTTTGTGTTTAGTGGAGTGGGTAGGGTAGTGTGACCTTTTACATGGTGGGAATGAGACTATTTTACGATCTATGACTATATATCCTCATTTCAATTTCCTGTTCTATTTCTATTGGAAATTTGTCAATCATAAATGGCTTTATGTTACTCGAACGAACTTCAAAAATAGATTTTTAAACTAAGCTATTGGGAATGTAGGATCAATAATGACTTAGAGGAAGAGCTACACTAGTTCTAGATTTTAAAATTAGGAAAATATTATTGACCTCTTTAATGTAACCTTGCATTGATTAAATAATCAATAAACATAATTTTTATACTTTACGAATTTTTTATATGATTGTTATAGATAATGAACTACTCACTTTCATAATTTTGGACATAGCATAATCATCATTTTCCTAGGACCTGTTTTGCATTAAAGAGCATCGATAATCATCTAGCTTCGTTGTTTGTTATCTGTCGTCTTCGATTGTCTGTCAGTCCATGTAAGTCATCCAACTTTTGTTTAGTTTTTATGTTCTACTTTAATGGTCTGAGTATTTGTATTTGAGTTTTGTGTGAATGCAAAGAAGGTCTCCGTTTTATGTTGTTGTTTGGAATATTCTTAGAATCATTGATGACTAGATGTATGAATTACATAAGTATTTATTACATGTTTAATGAATTTGATCTCTTATAGATGATGTGTTTTATAAACCAGTTGGATGGTATATGGGTTGGAAATCTGTGATGCAACTTCATTGAGGCTTATCGATGAAATATTCCACAAGTACAAGAGTTATAACAAAAAGAGCCTTTCTCGATTCATGTAGTCTAACAATGCCACATACTTTGATGATGTTATGGTAACAAATTGAAAACTATAATTCGTAATTTGGTGCATAAAATATAAGAAATCCACTATAAAGAGAAATGATATGTTTTATAAACCACATAGATAGTATATAAGATGGAAACTTGATGTAGCTCCATTGAGGCTTACTGCTGAAATACTCCATGAGCTTAGGAGTCGCAGTGAGAAGAGCCTTTATTGATTCTTATAGTCTAACAATGCCATGTATCTTGGTATGTTTAAAACTCACTACACGTACATGATGACCTTTATGTCGGTTTAATCTTCTTAATCTTACGAGGCTCAATTTCATTCTTTTTTAATTAAAATGTATTATGTCAATGTGTATTGATTTATCATTATGTTATTTAGAACTTAAATTGCATTTAGTAATTTACTTTTAATTGTATAGCTAGATGGACAAAAGTTACGTATCTCATTAGAAATGGTCCATTGAATACTTGGAAGGAATTAAGATTTTCTTGTAATTTGTAAAAGATCAAATGAGTGTAGAATGTTGTATTCATTGTCCATGTATATATTGCTTAAATGTGAACATTCAAAGTCAAGATATATTATATAATCACTTGTTAATATGAGGTATAAATAAATTCTATAGTTCATGGATTTATCACGACAAATGTTTAGAAGCAAGTTGTGGTAGAATTGTTGATGATAGTAACAATAATGATGTAAAAGATTGTGATATTAATGACGATGGTTATGATGGGATTCGCGATATGTTAGAGGATTATGGGAATTATACGGAGATTATGAATAAAACTAGGTTTCCATCATAATTGGTAGTATTACAAAAAATAATTTTGATAAGTTATTGAAAGTTACTCAAGAAGAATTATACCTAGGGCGCTCGAAATTTTCACAGCTATCTTTTGTTGTAAAATTGTTGCATTTGAAGGTTTATAATAAATGGAGTAGCAAATCTTTTGACTTCTTAATTGACTTTCTCAATGATGCATTACTTGTTGGTCATAAATTATCCAAATCTTACAACAACAACAACACCAACAACACCCAGTAGATATCCCATTAACATGTGGGGTCTAGGGAGGTCCAGTAGTATGTAGCCTTACCCTTAACTAATAGAGATGTTGTTCCAAATGACCCATAATGAATGAAAATGAAAAGAAAAATAGAAAGGAAAATAAATAAAAGAATAATAAAAAATTAAAATTAAAATAAGTAAATAAAAATAATAAAATAAAATAAATAAACATAATAATGAATAATAATAGGGAAAAAATAAAATATCCGAGACAACTGATTTCCAATGATGCAAATTCCTTGGCTTACTACCCTCTAGAGATAAAGGACGACCAGATCTTTGTCATTCCTTTGCTATAGCTAGCAAGGAAAGGAGTAGCACTATTCTGAAATGCGTTGATTGGATTTTTTATTGGTAAGCGTCCTGCGTTATAGAGAGCATTATCAAAAAGTTGGCTAGCTTTCGGATTAACAGAAACTATGATAACGTGTTTGAATAAATTTTTGTTTAACTTTGATTCGGAGGAAGGGATGAACTCGATTTTATAGAATGGTCCTTGACATATCCAAGGGAAAACTTATTTTTTTTAAAGAGATGGAGTTTGAATGCTGGTGAGCAGGAAGAGATCAGGTATGCTTCAGTATGGACTAGGTTCCAAAATATACCATATGAATCCTGGAATAATAAGGGGTTGGGCTGAATTGCTAGCTCAGTGGGGAAACCACTGTTAATAGATACTCAAATAACAAAGATGCCTAGGGTTCTGTATGCCTGAATGTGTGTGGAAGTAGATCTACAGAGGAATTGGCCTTCGAGTTTTTAGTTAGCTACTTATAATGAAGCTGGACAAATAACTTTTAAGGAAGTTCAGATATAATATGAATGGAGACTAGAACTACACATACAGAAGTAAGAGTGGAGGGTTACAAACCGTCTTTTTGAGACTAGGATGCAATAGGAGCTGGGCACAGAGAAGGTTTCACAACCAATCATTGTAAACCAACAAATGCAAATTGGTCATGAGCAAGTCCTTGAGAAGGCACAACAAAAATCCTATTGGTAACAGACCTTCAAATGTTCCAACTGATCAAAGTAAGGGCAATGGAGTTTAGGAGAGTTTAGATGATCCAAAAGGATGCTTGATCCCCTGTTGTGAGCAAATCGGATAACCCCTTTACTTTTCCTAAATCTAATTTGGTCCTTAATAATTCAATTGAGGTCTCATAAAGTTCGAGTCAGCTTTGAAACACCTCACTTTTGCAAGACACGTACCCAACATCCTTAGTAATATCCAAATATGTATCCCACGAGGGTGGCATGTTAGAATAGTAAATGGTCAAAACTCATTGCAAATTGTTTGATATAATGTACGCAAATGCAAAAAATCGATAATCAAATTCAGCCCAAATTTTTTTATTTATAAACATCTTCAGTCATAAGAATTACTATCATTATTTAACTCATCGGAGTTTCAGTAGACTCTTACGCCCATTACAAAAAATGAAACACTTGTAGTCATAATAACATTACATTTTAAGATCATTTTTTTACATATTGAATAACACTTAAGACTACACTTTTCAATACAATATAACGAAATATATATACAGGTGCACACTGATCCTGACTTGGAACTCTTACTGGAGCTTCTCTGGAGTCCTTTACTAAATCTTGAAAAACACGTTGCAGTTTTTTATGAATTTTGCAAACTTAGTTGAGTAACCATCCTCGATGGTTCACTCATATAACAAAGCTCAATCATTATATAATCACATAGTTCATATAGTCAATCATGTCAATTTATCATTCATTTTAGCTTTGCAAATCATTCAATGAATTTCAATCATATTGAATGCTATATGTATGAGACTCACATTTGTTTTTATTGTTATGATTGAGTGCCTATCACATGCGTATACGGATACTGGCCCATTATGCTCAGTTAAAGCAGAATCACGGAGCATAGCTCTATATGCAGAAACAGTAATCACGGAGCAAAGCTCTACGTGCAAGAACTTTCATACTGGCTACTTTAGTCACAATGCTTTATATTATTGACATGATATGCATGTCACAATTCATTCATCAATTCAATCACTTTCACTTGCATGTATTATCACAGTATAATAGTCTCAGTATCTGTTTTCATTGGACTAGGTCCAACATTCAACTTTTTAGTTGAGAATAAGAATATTCAATTAGTCAGTGTCATTCACGTATAAGTAGCACTTCTAATATTGTTTGCATGCATCAAATGCCTCGGACATATATTTTTCGAAATTCAGCACACAATCAGTCAATGCAGCTCAGTAAAATATCAATACCGTGCAATAATATATAGAACATAACAAATAAAGTGAGACCATCTTAGGTTACTCATAGTATGCTCTAGATAGATATTGTCTTGATGTCCTGGCAATGTCTAGACGCTGTCGCTCTATCTTCTCCTATATAACATTTAACACATACGCATATCACTATTTTGCACAATTATGAAGTCATTTATGCACCTTCATGTATACTAAATATGTACAATGCATGTTTATGACAATTTCAGGTATCTTATCGAATTCTTATCACAAAATTATTCAGATATCAAAACCCTCATAAATAAAATTTGTACTTAGGGTTTGGATCACAATAAAACAATGTGAAACTAATTTCATAACCCAATTGATAATTTCATATTTTTCTTACAACATACTTTGGTGGAACTTTGAATGATCATTATGATAAGGTAATTGACACTTCCTTCTAGAAAGTTGTTCTTTAATGTCTTAAGTTTCTAATAACACCAAGATTATATAATTTGAATTAGAAATCTGAAAGTTATACTCAATTTACTTTAGACTGTTTTTTGAACCATAACACAAATCTGCATTTTAATTTGAGTCAAATTTTTTAATTTTTAGAGATAGAAATAAAATCCGATCTCTACAGACAATTTGTAGACATATATCTCTAATGTCAATCAATAATCATTCCATTTGTATACCTACTAGTCAAAATATACTCAAAATACTGAAGTATGTTCAATGAAATAATACCAGTTATCATATTCCAGTAATCCTGAACATGTTCATGTTAAATTCAACAATAAATCCTTTTCAGATGTCTATAATTTTTAGTGGAGATGAAGAACAATGGGTCTTGAATCTAATGGTTCAAGAATCAAGTTATTTGGACATCTGGTGAAGAAGGTATAGAAAAAATACATAAGGATGTTCAGAAACCAACTTTCTTAAAAAACGTTCACACGATTGTGATTTGCTTCCTAACCCTGCGAAGTCACAGTTGCGACTTTGCTAGGCCTGCGAAGTTACGATCGTGACTTTTATGTTTCCTTAGAGGAAGCGAGATCATGCTTTCCTCTTCTTCTTCTTCACCGAACTGCAACTCTTTTTTCTTTTTTTTTTCTTTCATTTTTCCATATTTACATACTTCTAAACCATCTATTATATCTTTCTATATCCAATCCAAAATCTAAACAAATCAAATTCGAACTTACCATTCAAACAAAAAAATCTTTGAATTATTTTCACTCATGGGTGTGCATCTACATGCACAACCGTGCATGCTTCACCAACTCTCTCTCCAGACATTTTCCAAAAGCTTTTCTCTCCATTCCAAACTTATAAATTCTACATTTCTACACCCATTACAATTTCTAAACAGATCAAATGTGAGTTTATATGATAATCACCAACAACCTGAAATCTCACATTTACTTTCTCTCTCAACTATATTTTCATAACTTTTGCACTTTCAATCTCTCATTGTCAACAACACTCTTATTAAACTCATATTTCCACAATCCTATACATTTTTTGCACATTTTCTATTCACAGATATTTTATCAAACTCATTCCTCAAGTCTATTCATACACTGAAACTCCACTATTAAATGTCTCATGTAGTTCACATAACAAAATAGAGTATATTAACTTTCATGGATTTCTGTATCATTCCATTTTAATCCAAATGTTCTCAAGCGTTTCATTCCTATTCCAGCATCATCAAAACATTTACACAATATCCTGAAAACTTAAATACAACTTACTTGACGTTTCAACAAAATCTTCAGTATTGACAGTAATGAACAAAGCTTCGGTGGTTGGAAGGAAAGTAATACCATTCCACAGAATCAAATAACAGTCAGGTTGGTAGGTTTTACTCAGAGTAAAATCAATGTAAGATTTAAAACAAAGTTTTTGAAGTCAAAGGAAATTCAGCGAAAATAATTTGGAAAGCATTTGGTGATAAACCAAATGCTTCTCTCCCTTCTCCAAAAACACACGTGTAAGGTGTATCCCTTGCATGTGAGCCATGTGGCTACATGCAAGGCTGCCAAATGTTACTATTTCATTGGTACATTTTTCTCTAGTCTAGAAATACTCCAAAATTTTAGAAATTTACCAAAAAATTCTGAAATATACTAAAATTGCCAAATCACAATTAATACACTCCAATTTCAATTTTTAAAACTAATATAATCCACAATTCACATTTTAAATCACATTATTAAGTCAATTATATCTGAAAAATGTCAATGAATGCATGTACAATCATATTAATGTGAAATGATCAAAATTCTCATATAGGTGCAAAAATGTGCAAAGCATAATATGCATTTTCTAATTTCTCAATGCCTTAACACGAGTAATGAGATGTTACAATTCTCCCCTCTTAACAAAAATTTTGTCTTAGAAATTCTTACCTGAATTATCAAATAGGTAGGGGTACTGATTTCTCATATGCTCCTTTGCTTCCCTTGTGGCCTCCTCATTTAAAAGATTCTTTTCCACTTAACTATAGTCAATGGAATCAATCAATTTTCTAATTACTTATCCAGATATCACACTATCTTATCTATTTCCTCAATATATTTCAGATTACTCAAAATTGTTTTTTCCTATGTTGATAATAAATCTTAGTCAGATCATATCAATATTTCTTAGCATACTCACATATCACACTTTATGTGTTTTACACATCTCTGTTGGTGTTACAAACTCATATGTTATGGTCCTATTTTTACAATAATTTAATATGGACTAATTTACGTCGACTTAGCTTATACTTTTTCCCAAACTAAGCACACTTTGGCAAGGTGATACTCTCAGAAACAATTCATCTATTCCTTGATAATTCATATCTCTTTAGTGTTAATACATTTAACTCATGTGTTTATCTCACTTTATTCCAAATCTTTGGTGTTGATCCACCTAATTCATTCATTTTTCTTGAGTCACTTAATTTCTAATACACATCAATTTCACTTATCATCAACATCTTCCATCAATTCTGGCCTTAAACTATTTTTAAACCTTATTCATCCAAATATAAGGGCAGTCAACTCTTTCTATTGTATAACACCTCATATGATATTCTAATGATATCACTGTGATATTGATTGTTATGCTTAAAGTCAATTAAAACTAAACTTTGACCTTATGTTCCTATGAACTCCATAATATAAGTTTTAAGCATATCTCCAACAGTTAAGACTGTTGGCAACAATTACATGTTGTCACTTTTTTTTTACGTCCATAGCCATCAAACATTATTTCATTGCATTCCTATTAGGATGTATAGCATAAGTTGTTATTTGTGCTTTCTCTAACAATCTTTTACTCAATCATCTTTATTGTGTACACAATCTTCCAAGTGTTTAGAAATTTGAATAAGTAAATATGTGAAGATTATAAGTGTATGTGATGGTAGTTTGGATGTGAGAAACATTGGAAAAAGGTTGAAGAGTTTTTGAAAATCGCATGTCCGTTAAAGGACCCCTCCCCTTGCTCATGTCCGTTAGGCGGACATGTATATCCGTTTAACGGATTTTCTCGGATGGTTTGGTATAGTTTTGGCCGTGCGTGTCCGTTTAACGGACAGCTACGGGTCAACTAGAGAAAATCGTGATTTTGACCTATTTTGAGGCCGAATCTTGTTTTGAGGCCTCTACTACGAGTTGTAGATCTGGATGTTATCTTTCAAAAGGAACAAGAACGAAGGAATTTGGATATTTTTAGAAAAAGTTATGTCATTTGCGCCAAAAGATGTTCAAATGGATTTAGAGTTTGAGCATGTTGTATTGTTTTGATCATAACTCCCTCATCCGACCTCGGATTGAGGCGATTCTTGAAGCATTGAATTCCTAACACATGTATCCTTCTCTCCAGAAAGTTTGCATCAATTGGAGTCAAATTGAAAAAGTTTGATTGAATCTTATGATAATCAGAATGATTTGTTCCATTCTGATCTTGCTAATTTCCTTCCTCATCCGACCTTGTCAAATCAATTGCTTATATCTTTTCCGTCCGACATCCGAATGACTTGGTTCTAAAAGCGTTGGATTCCTAAGACAATGAATTTCATGCTATGTAAAAATTATAAATTTTAGAGCTTTAATTGAGTAAGATTACTTGAATCAAAGTGAGACAGGAAAGTTTCTGATCATAGTTCAGTATTTGGTGAAATTCGGGATCTGTGGAAATCCGATTGAAGCGATGTTTGAGGCATAATAAAATTAAGACATAGGGCTACAAGTCATATGAAGAAATAAAATTTCAATTTAGCCTTTAAGAATGCTAAATTGTGGAAGGAAGTGAATTGCTAGAAAATGTGTTAGAATATGAAAATGTCAGAAATGTTTTGAGCATAACTTTTGATGTAGTGCTCCGAATTGGATGATTCTTGTGACTTTATGAAATTAAGACATAGAGGAAAAATTCTCTAGAAGGAAGTTTTGGCTAATTCCTTCATTTTGATGGTGAAAATAAAGTCCCAAAGTAAGTATGAAATGAAAGAAAATTCAGGGGCAGTTTTGGAAGTTCACTTAAGGAATTAAGAAGTTAGGCTTTCATGGAGGGGCAACTAAGTCTTTTGGCTCTCATTTAATGACCTGGACATATAAAAGCAAGGGCTGGTCGTTTTTCACATGGGAGAGCTGAAATTAGAAGAGAAAATAGAGAGAGGAGAGGGAGAATGGCGATGGAGAAGAAGGAGCTGCTAGGGTTTGCGATCTTTATGGGATTTCAAGTGGTTTTTGTTGCTTTTCAAAGAGAAAGGTGAAGAAGAAGGTGAAAACTTGCTAAAGGAGCCTAGAAGTGTCGAAAATGGAGAAGAAAAAGGTAAGATAACTTTATGAGTTTTGAGATTTTCTTGGGTTTTTGGTTGATTTGGCATGAGATGGATATGGGTTTGTGATTTATGAAGTGAATGTTGGTGATTTTGTCTTGAGTTATGTTTAATTTTGAATGGAAAGTACTAAGGGTTATACAAGTGGATAAGAGTTGGAGATTTTAGAAGTTCTTGGCTTAGCTATCAAGAATTTAGTATGGGTTTGTTAATTATGTAATCAATTTTAAGAATTATGATGGTTATGATATTGGATTTTGGAAGATTACGATGTAGAGAGTTTGGAAACCATATGGGTTTGTGAAATATGATGATTATGATATGAGTTTTGGTTGATTTTGGTTTAGGAAATTTTATATTGGAAGAACCAAGGAAGCTTTGGACAATTGATGATTGGATCAAGCTTATGGCATGGAGAAGAGGTGGGTAATATGTTTGTTTTATTTCAAGTTTTAAGCTAATTGTAAATTTTGGAAAAGTCAAGAAAGTGTTCATGTTTTATAAGCTATTGTTTTGGCAAATGATTGAATCAAGTGATTTGGAAAAGATTAT
>JANJEY010000008.1:55092995-55104209 GCA_024703695.1 Erythroxylum cataractarum
GTTATTGTGATATGTTGTACGCTATTTGCGTAATGCATGAATTGAGTGAACCATCGATGATGGTTTCTCATTGAGTTTGCAAACTCACCCAAAATTGCAATCTATTTTTCATGATCGAGAGAGTAGACTCCTAGCTTCAGTGAGAAGGACTTTTCCTGCCGTGTGGATCTAGTTGGCGAGAAAAGTCATGGCACTCAGGTCAGTCAGTTGGGATTGTTTTGGGGATGACCTAGTTAGATTTTTGTATTAGTTTTCCCTTTTGGAGTAATGTTTTAGACAGTGGAAAACTGATAGTCATGTAAATTTCTGTTTTGATGAAATGATATGAGGAAGTGTTTCGGTTTCAAAATTTTAGTGATTTTATATTATAGTTTATTTATGCGATGCCATGAGAGTAGTGAAGTGACCGTTCGTAGCTCTCCCTTATTGTAGGATACATATCGGAATGACCTACGGGCGTCCCGGTGCGTACTCTACAGTAAGGGGGCGCTACATTAACCCTCAACGAATTGTTTGTGTTGTAGAAGTGGAGAAGGAGCTCGAAGTCAAAAAGGACACATCTTTTAGCTCAGAGGTAAGTACTGAGTCCATGATTATTTTTGAAACTAACTCTTTACCTTTACATAATAAATTAGAAGAATTAAATGATGAAGAAAAAGGTGAAGAGACGTTCGAAATATTTCCAGAGTGTATGAACTCAGTCAAGATTGAGAGTCCGAGGATATGGAAGATACTAAATGAGGATGACGATCAACTAAGGCCCTATTCAGAACTACATCATGTGGAAGTGACGCTAACTAAAATACCCAATGATCACAATTTTGTCACGTGAGGAGAAGAAGGAGTCGAGCCAGTGATCCTAAACAAAGGCGCTTCTTGGGAGGCAACCCAAGGGAAGTAAATTTCTTTTCCTTTACATTTCCGCATTACTTTTTATACACATTTGTTTTTGTTTTTGAATTTATTTGTTTTACTTTCTTAAGTTTTCAATCAAAATGAGAGAAAGAATAAAACAAATGAAACAAACATTTTCTCATTTTGTGTTGCTTCTAGGATTATATAATTATGATTAAAGTGTGAATCGGCTAGAGAATTTTATAGTAACTTTAGCATGTACTTTTGCTCTTGTGATTGGTCGATATGCATTGTCTTTAAAGAGTAGTGACTAATGGTAGATAAAGCTGGTGTGATTTTGAGCCTTATTTGACTGACACATCCATATCATGGATATTGTTGAATTTTGTGTTGAATTTCTATTTGAGATCATATTTTTATCATATGCATTAACATGGATATTGTTGGAGCCCTAACTTTTCTTGGAGCTTAGAACTATTATATGTGAAATGTTGGAAGTTAAAAGCTAGAAAATGTAGTTGAAACCTATTCACTGATTATGCTTCGGTGTTTTAGCCATAACTTTCTCTCTAGTTATTCGAATGAGGTTATTCTTAATTTGGATTAAACTAGAGAAATAGGCTACAAATTTTTTGATGGAATCAAGTTCTAATTCAGTCCCTAAGAATTCCAAATTTTCGATGGAATTTTAGCACAAAATATTATTTCAATATAAGAATAGTTCGAAAATGTTTGGGGGATAACTTTCAAATTTCTTAATGAAATTGAATGATTTTGGTGTCAATAGAAAATTAAGATAATGAGGAACATTTTTATAGAAGGAAGTATTATCAAATTCCTTCAATTACTTGATCAGAAAAGGTCTAGATTGTTGGAAGAAGTTAGGTATGATTTAGATAAATTTGAGGTCTTGCCAGATTAATTATATTTTTATTTGGAGTTAATTCTTATGATAATGTTAGTGGGATTTTAAAATATGGTTTCGTTGAATTAAGTGGTAAGAGTATATATGTATGAGGGCATTTTGGGAAGATCACTTAAGTATTAAAGTCTTAAGGCTTTGAAGGAAGGGTAAATTGGACATTTCTCAATCATTAATGACATAATTGAAATAAGAAGTGTTGGCTTGCTTTTAAGGAAGAAGCAAGAACAAAATTTGAGAGAGAAGAAACAAAGAGAAGAGAGAAGAAGGAGATAATTTCGGTTTTGAGAGGAAAAAAAGAAGAAAAGCTAGGTTTTGATTTTTCTTAGTCCTAAAGAGTGATTTTGAAGTTATTCAAGAAGGAAAAAAGGAAGAGGATGATTAGAGCTTCCATTGGATCCAAGAAAGTCATTTTTTGGTGAAGATTCAAGGTAAGTTGATGTTTAATCTTTTAGATTTTTGGAAGAGATTTGGTTCAAAGAGCTTAAGAAATGTATGAGTTTAATAATTCTAGGATCAATTTTAGTGAATGTATCTTGTGGATTCTCAATTAGAATTCTTATTGAATGGAATTTTTGGCTTTTGTTAAAGGAAATAAAGGTAGGCAAGAGGACCAAAAGGAAGGGTGCAATTGAGTTTACATTTTTCAAACGAAATAAGGTGGGTAAAATATTTATGGTTATTGTGTAAATGGGCAACGTGTCTATATGTGTGAATATGCTTGAATTGCCAAATTGTGAATTTTTGTAATGTGGAAAATGCATTATGATGTGTTTTATTATATGTTATGCATTGAAAGATGTATGACATTTTGATATGATTGAATTGTGAGTATGATCATGCTATGCCTTGAAATTTTATCATGGCATTTTGATTTAAATGGAAAGAAGAAAAGCCTAAGAATATGAATTTGTGATTGATTGAATTGAGCATGAGATTTGATTGTATTTGGGCTAGAGAGGAACCGTTTCGTTGTAACGTGTAAGTCAACATAAAGCCTTCTCCTGCTGCCCGCTTGTGGCACATGAGATCTGAAAAGTGGACTCATTTCGTTAAGTAAACTTCAGTTTCTCTGTTTTATTCCACGGAACCCTCGAGTTATTTGTTTGTGCATTTGCATTTTAATGTATTAAGTTATGGTGAAGTTGAGTATTATGCTTTAATGTTAAATTACATCTAATATGTTTAATTTGATGATGTATTGAATTATGAGTTGTGAATTAGAATTGTGATTGTGGAACTTATAATGCTAGATTAAGATAAGGCGTGTATGTCTAAATGAATATTCGCATATATGTTTGATTGCGTGGCTCATTGCCAATGGCTATAAATATATTAGCCACTGAGTTGTGTAGCTCAACACATCATTTTCCCTCTTCAGGTGCAGCAGAAGAAGATTAGCAATCCTTGTAAAGCAATTGGACAAACTCCTAGATAGTTAGCTTTTGTACTAAGCTAGATCGAACTCTTTTGTATAGCTTATTAAGCATGCCAAACATTAAGCATCCATTTGTATTTGTTTTAAGCTTGTGATGTGTATATTGATATGTAAATAAAGATTGTTTAATTATTTACTTTTCTTAGTAATGAGAATGTGAATTTAAGGATTCTCTTTCGTGTATGATTATGTCATTGTATAAGTTGAGCATGCTTAAGTCCAATGGCCCTCATTTCAATCCCATCAATCCCAAAATAATATACCCAATATTGTTGTGCCATTGGATAGAAATTTTCGCTACTGAAAATCAACCGGTTTGTCGCTTGACGATTTTTCCGGTCTGGGAATTTTCTCCAGAAAATTCCTAAAAAATTTCTTAAAATATAAAACACTCAATAGCGCTCTCAAAATAATTTTTCAAACCCAATAACCATGTTAATCACAATAAAATTGCAGTAGGCACATCTACCGGGAATGTCATGTATGCATGTATTGAAATTTGCATGTGAACAATTTCACTGTTTACTAATACTAATATGCATGAACAATGCTAATTAATCATTATCAATCTCATCCTATGATAATATACTATTTTACCCTTCCAGTAGGGGATGTGATGTTACACCATGTCTCTTTTTTATAGTTATACCTCACCTTGAATTGACTATACTATGCCAAAAGAGATATCAAAACTAGATGCACTAACAAGCCTTCAGATAATTCCAACTTCAGTGCTTTCAATTTTGAAGCAAAGTGAGACATTTCTGTAATGTACTCTCTTATGTTTCTTTTTCCTACATACCTCATTGAGATAAGCTTTTCCAAAAATGTACTTTTTTCAGCCTTTTGATTTTTGGCAAATCTTTTCTCAAGATCCTCAAGGAAACTCTTAGACATAGTAATCTAATAGGACATAGTGCCCCAAAAAACTTTTGGAATGACACGTTTCATGATCATCAAGCTCATACAATTCGACCTTTCCCACTTTTCCATCTCCCTCTTTTGATTAAAGGTCCTCTCACTAGTAAGTGGATTAGGTTGATCGACTCGTAAAGCAAGATCTAAGTCCATAACTCCGAGAACAATCAAAATTTTCTTCTTCCATGACTTAAAATTGGTGCCATTAAGTATAGGAATTGAATTAACACTAGTACAGATATTTGCAGTAAATCCAAGAACTGAACAGAGAACAAAACAAACAAAATCTAATTACTCACATGACAACACTATAATATGCCAAATTAATTATATACAAATTAAGATACCTTGCATAACGTTAATATTTAGTCTTTGGACAGAAATACTAACTTGTAAGTGGTACCATAGTGTAGTGATCAAACACTGGCAATATGGTATGTCAAACAATAAACCTTTCTTTGGACTGATTTAATGTTCACATATTATATTGAATAATTGCCACACATTTACCACCACAAGAGTATATGCAATTCGGGTTAAATATTAACTTTCCTTTAAGCGAGTCCATATTCACATGAATAACATACACGCAAAACTTTTCAACATTCTAAGTTAAATTAATTTTCACAAGAGAGGTTCCTTTGGCAACATATTGCTTCAATTAATTTAATTTGAAATGCTATATATTTCTTTAAAATACCAAAATATGAAATTAAAATACCAAATTTTGCATAAGCTGTATGAAAGCGTCATAGCTGCAATTTCTTGATGCTACAACACTGACAATCATGTCAACTCAAATCAAGAATTGGGTCAAAAATTTTACAAATCAAACTAGAAATTATAAATTTTGGACCCCAAAACTCATCATAATATTAATCCATAGCATGCATACTAACAAGTATAAATTTAAAACTTTCTAAGATGCTAAAATTTTAGGGTTATTTCAAGTCTTTATATAATGGCCAAAACTTTGATTAAAACTCTGGTATTTATCCAATAACGTCTTTAAAGATAAAAGCTTTTGAAAATAACTAGAAAACAATTTTTAAGGTTATTATCCAACAATCAAAACTTAAACCAAAGTTTTATGCATTAAAAGGCAACACAAACATTCTTGAAAACCATTAAAGACTTTGCTTTGCAAATCAAGGAGTTAGAACCGTGTACATATACAAAAAAATAAGATCTAAAACCATGAGACAATTGAAACATAATCGTATATGTCAACAATCAGGTACAACTAAATCTAAAGAAAAGAAATGAAAGAAACTTTGATAATATGGAAGATAAAAAACAACCATTATTGATGATCCAATTATGAACAAAGCTTTGAAACCACTTGTTGGGTTTTAATCCCTTTAAAAATAGGATCCGTTCATATCAAATCATCAAGAATACAAAAAAGTGAAAGCATACCTGAATCCTTTGTGAAATTTACGCTGGAGTCTTACGATTTGTCTACCAAATTAAAACATAGCTTTTTTCAGAGTTTTCCCTAACTCTCTATTTTTTATCTAACGATGGGATATTGGGATGTCAAAAAAGAACGTTTAATTTGGAAACTATAACCACTTATATTAGGGTAAAATCCTAATCTAATTTTTCTAATTTCTAATTTGGCCCATCATAAAACTAGAAATTATAAAGCCAGTCTTTGCACATATAAAGCACACATTTAAAATAGATGCATGAAGCCCAAAATACCATAAACATATTAGCCCACTTTAATTAATTGGGCTCAACTTTATATGATAACCTTTATACACAATTATACACATATAAGCCCACATGTTTGGTTCAAAAAATCCTTACATTTCTTGTTAGGGATTTGGAAACTAGGTTCTCTGTCTAAGGTAGAAAAAGAAATGTTTACGTTTTACTCATGTCTCTTTCCCTGAAGTCAGACTCAGTTTAAGATTCTGTTGCATTTTCTTTTCAGCACTAGCGTCTCAGTCATGCCAATAATAAAATAGTACATAAAACTCTTTCAAATCTTTTACTAAGTCCAACACTTCTATTTTCATCATTTGTAATATCAACAAAATAGATAAATTACCTTTTCCTATGTCCGGATATAATGCCATCAGTCCTCTTAAGTTAATCTGTAGTGATTGTTAGGTCCTTCCCCACATGATTTTGTTGGTGTTAGCAAGTATTACTTTTTTTTCTTATGATTAGTTTAGATAATTTTGCTTACTTTATTTTTTGTCCACTAAAAGTTTGAACTTATAAGCACTTTTATTAAATTCCAGCACTTTGTCAAATGTTTCTGAAATTGTAAGATCAAAACCTTTCAGTCTACAAGCCATAAATAAATACCTTAATTAATGAAAATAGCATTTTTTATTATAATTTGTCCATATGATGCACGCCTCATCTATGCCATATCAACATTTGACTCTTAAGTCTGATACTTCTAATTACATTATTAATAGATTCTCTACACCACTCTTGAACAATTAAGTTGAAGTTCTCCTTCATAAAAAAACAAATTACTTATTCTAAAGAACCTTTTAAGTATCTTTGTTATCAGTAACTTAAATCTTACACTAAAAATAAGACAAAAGGCTCACTTTTGGCCTTAAGTTTTGCACCAATCTACAAATTTAACTCAAACATTTACACATTACAACCTTATCATTTTAAAAACGTTACATAACCTAACCCTAACAAAAAAATTAAATTGCTCATGTTAAATGTTAAGTCAACGCTGACCTGACACTTAACAATTATGTTTATGGAGTATGCTTCAATCTTTTAGCGACAACTTTTTCTCTAGTTATCCAAACAATATGATTCTTTATTTGATTTAAACTAGAAACATAAGGCTACATTTCTTATGTATACATCAAATTTAAATTCTATCTTTAAGAATCTCAAAATTTGTCATGAAGTAGAGAACTGGGTGCAATACATTGGATGAATGTAAAAATTCATATTTTGTATTCGAGGGAAAAGTTGGATTAATCTAGACTAATTTGGGAAAAGGTGTCTTCTAGAAAGTTGTAGGTCTTTCTTTTAGCTTTCCAACAATATATAGTACAAAATTTTTAGACTTCTAAACTGAAAGTTATGGTCCTATAAAGGAAGATGTATCTTCTGTCTTTTCGTTTCTTCTATGTTTTGTATCTTCTATGTTTTGCTTCTTCTGTGTTTTGTTTTTTCTACCTTTTGCTTCTTTTGTGTTTTGCTTCTTCTGCCTTTTCGCTTCTTCTGTGATGACGTCATCTTCTTCTGTGTTTTGTTTCTTCTATGATGACGTCATCTTCTTCTGTGTTGCTTCTATGATGACATCATCTTCTTTTGTGTTTTGCTTCTTTTATGATGACATCATCTTCTTTTATGTTTTGCTTCTTCTGCCTTTTTGTTTCTTCTGTGATGATGTCATCTTTTTATATGTTTTGTTTCTTTTGTTTTTTCGCCTGACTTATCTTCTGTTCCATTTTCAACCCTTCAAACGATAAAATCTGTCTTCAAGGTCTTCATGAAAGTTGTAGATCTTGAAGTCCTTTTTTGAAACATATAAAGAACACCTTAATCCAATATCTTTATGGAAAGTTATAGCAATTTTCTCACTTCTTCTGTCTTTTTCATTAGTCTGCTTTGTACCTATCTTCTGTTCCATTTTAGACCCTTTAGAAAATAGAATGTCTTTGAGGTCTGTATAAAAGTTGTAGATCTTGAAGTCCTATTTCGAACTATATAAAGAACACCTTAATCTAATATCTGTAGGGAAATGTATAGTAATTTTTCCACTTCATCTATCTTTTTCATTAATCTGTTTTGTATCTATCTTTTGTTCCATTTTATACCATTCAAAAAATAGAATCTATCTTCAAGGTCTTCATGAAAGTTGTATATCTTGAAGTCCTCTTTTGAACCATATAAAGAACACCTTAATATGATATTTGTAGGAAAGTTATAGCAATTTTCCCACTTCTTCTGTGATGTTATCTTCTTCTGTGTTTCTTTTGTGATGATGTCATCTTCTTCTATGTTTTGCTTCTTCTACCTTTTGTTTCCTCTATGTTTTGCTTCTTCTACCTTCTGCTTCTTCAGTGTTTTGCTTCTTCTGCCTTTTGCTTCTTCGTTGTTTTATTTCTTCTGCCTTTTGCTTCTTTTGTGTTTCGCTTCTCTGCTTTTTTCTTCTTCTATTTTTTTTGCATGGCCTATTTTTTGTTCCATTTTCTACCCTTCAAATGAAAGAATATGTCTTTCAGGTCTCTATGAAAGTTGTAGATCTTGAAGTCCTCTTTCGAACCATATAAAGAACACCTTAATCTGTAGGGAAATTTATAGCAATTTTTCCACTTCTTCTATCTGTTTCATTAGTCTGCTTTGTATCTATCTTCCATTCTATTTTATACCATTCAAAAAATAGAATCTATCTTCAAGGTCGTCATGAAAATTGTATATCTTGAAGTCCTCTTTTAAAACATATAAAGAACACCTTAATTCGATATTTGTAGGGAAAGTTATAGCAATTTTTCCACTTCATCTATCATGATGTCATCTTGTTCTATGTTTCTTACATGATGACATCATCTTCTTCTGTGTTTTGCTTCTTCTACCTTTTGCTTCCTCTATGTTTTGCTTCTTCTACCTTCTGCTTCTTTAATGTTTTGCTTCTTCTGCCTTTTGCTTCTTCAGTGTTTTGTTTCTTCTGCCTTTTGCTTCTTTTTTGTTTCGCTTCTTCTACATTTTGCTTCTTCTATTTTTATTGCCTGGCCTATTTTCTGTTCCATTTTCTACCCTTCAAACGAAAGAATCTGTCTTTTAGGTCTCTATGAAAGTTGTAGATCTTGAAGTCCTCTTTCGAACCATATAGAGAACACCTTAATCTAATATCTGTAGGGAAATTTATAGCAATTTTTCCACTTCTTCTATCTTTTTCATTAGTCTGCTTTGTATCTATCTTCTATTCCATTTTATACCATTCAAAAAATAGAATCTATCTTCAAGATCTCTATGAAAGTTGTATATCTTGAAGTCCTCTTTTGAAACATATAAAGAACACCTTAATCCGATATTTGTAGGGAAAGTTATAGCAATTTTTCCACTTCTTCTATGATGATGTCATCTTCTTCTGTGTTTCTTCTATGACGACGTCATCTTCTTCTGTGTTTTGCTTCTTCTACCTTCTGCTTCCTCAGTGTTTTGCTTCTTCTACCTTCTGCTTCTTCAGTGTTTTGCTTCTTCTACCTTTTGCTTCTTCAGTGTTTTGTTTCTTCTGTGTTTTGCTTCTTCTGTGTTTTGCTTCTTCTGCTTTTTGCTTCTTCTATATTTTTTTTGCTTGGCCTATTTTCTGTTCCATTTTCTACCCTTCAAATGAAGGAATTTGTTTTTAGGTCTCCATGAAAGTTGTAGATCTTGAAGTCCTCTTTCGAACCATATAAAGAACACCTTAATCTAATATATGTAGGGAAATTTATAGCATTTTTTCCACTTCTTCTATCTTTTTCATTAGTCTGCTTTGTATCTATCTTCTGTTCCATTTTATACCATTCAAAAAGTAGAATATATCTTCAAGGTCTGCATGAAAGTTGTATATCTTGAAGTCCTATTTTGAACCATATAAAGAACCCCTTAATCCGATATTTGTAGGGAAAGTTATAGCAATTTTCCTACTTCTTCTGTGATGATGTCAACTTCTTCTGTGATGATGTCAACTTCTTCTGTGATGATGTCAACTTCTTCTGTGATGACGTCATCTTCTTCTGTGTTTTGCTTCTTCTACCTTTTGCTTCCTCAGTGTTTTTCTTCTTTTACCTTTTGCTTCTTTTGTGTTTTGCTTCTTATGCTTTTTGCTTCTTCTATTTTTTTTGCCTGACCTATTTTCTGTTCCATTGTCTACCCTTCAAACGAAAGAATCTATCTTTGAGGTTTTATGAAAGTTGTAGATCTTGAAGTCCTCTTTCTAACCATATAAATAAACCTTAATTTGATATTTGTAGCCAAAGTTGTAGTAATTTTCCCACTTCTTCTGTCTTTTTCCATTCGTCTGCTTTTTCATTTGACTTCATCTATACCTATTTTCTATTCCATTTTTTACCCTTTAGAAGATAGAATCTATCTTTTTGGTCTTCATAATAGTTGTATATCTTGAAGTTCTCTTTTTAACCATTTGAATAAAACCCAAATCAGATATCTGTAGGGAAAGTTATAGCAATTTTCCCACTTCTTTTGTCTTTTTCCATTTTTTCTGCTTTTTCATTTGATTTCATCTAATCCTATTACCTAATCCATTTTGACCCTTCAGATGATAAAATCTGACCTCAAGGTCTTCTTCAAAGTTGTATACTTAAAGTTCTCTTTGAAATCGTCCCAATATAATCTTAATCCAACATCTCTAGTGAAATTTATGCCATTTGTCCCGAGACAAGTTTGATATCATTGAGGACCAAATCTTGTCTGATTCTTTCGGCCATAATTTTGCTATCTGACCTCCAAATGAAGTGATTCTTAAACCCTTAGATTCCTAACACTTTTCCTTTTACATCTCCATGAAAGGTTATAGAATTTGGTATTGATATGAAAAAGATTTATTAAATCAAGTAAGGGTATTGATTGGAAGAGTAGGAATTAGATATGTTACTGAACATGCTTCAGTGTTTTAATGATTTCTGGATAGGTAGAGCTCCAAATGAGATGATTCTAGTTTCAAGATAAACTAGAGACAAGGAGCTACAAATTATATGAAGAAATCAAAATCTAATTCAGTTTCTAAGATATTTAAATTTCATATAGAAGTTGTGTATAGTATACTGATTTAGACAAGAGCAGTCTAAAAATGTTTGAAGTTTATCTTTCGAATTACTGAACCAAATGAATTGATTTTTGTGTCTTTAGAAATTTAAGACAACAGAGAACATTTTATAGAAGAAAGTGTTATGTCAGAAGGTTCAAGGGTATTTTTAGTAAGACATTTAAGATTAAAAGAACATAAGCCTATAAGGAAGGATAAAATGGACTTTTTGGACTTATTAAGGGCATAAAAGGAAGATGAAATTATGGTCTTGCTTTTAAGGAAAAAGCAAGAACGAAATTGGAGGAGAAGAAACAAAGAGAAGAGAGAAGA
>JANJEY010000008.1:55104309-55118614 GCA_024703695.1 Erythroxylum cataractarum
AAAAACGTGAATGGAAGGGAAGCAGAAGAGAATAATGAAATGAAAAAGAAAGAGAAAGAGAGTTTGATTGTTGGAGAGAAAAGAAGAGAGTTGTGTTAGGGTTTCAATTGTGTTAACCTTCAAAAGAAATTTTGGAGCTTTTCAAGAAAGGAAAAAGGAAAAGTAAGGGAAGAGCTTCCCTTTGAGCTAAAGATCCCTTCATTTGGTAAAGAATGAAGGGATCAAAGAGGCAGGAGGAACAAAAGAAGAGGCATGTTTGAGTAAGTCCATAATCAAGGAAATCAAGGTGGGTACATGTTTATAATAGAGTAAATAAGCCACTACTGTTTTTCTTTAAAGTAAAGAAGTTTATTGATTTTAATTGCATCATAAGTGTTGCATCTTTTGCTTTTGGATTATTTTTAAAATATACTATATGTTTGCTACATGAATTGTGTAATAGTTTATAAAGATATTTTTCAAGTGATTTTTGAAAAGAATAGCAAGTCTATGAAATCAAGTTTTGAAAGCGCATATAAAATATTGTATGCTCATGAAACTCAAGTTTTCAAAAAGTGCCATTTTGGAAAACACAAGTTTACAAGTCATGATATATGCGTTATGTGGGTTTATGGTGATCCCTCAAGAAATGTCACGTGCATGTTGACCTAAGTTTAAGGCTTCTCCCACCTGCCGCTAGTGACATGGAGCTCCTTCATGGACTCCTATAAGTTCACGGCTACACAAGATCATTACGTAAGATTGCGTTAGTACGTTCTGTTCATGGCTACACACCTTATAGGAAATGTGTAGTATGTTCTGTTTTGAATCCACCTAAACCATTCTGATGTGTGTATATGCTTATGATCTATTGACAAGTTTGATGTATGCATGATTTATCATTGCTCGTGAATTGTTTGATAAATTGAAAATTTTAAGAAACAAGTGTTTGAGGATTTTATTGCGAAATTACTATGGTTTTGAAAATGTACAATGGCAATGAGTTTTGGAAATGATTTTTGCTTATTTTTCATTATAAACTATTACCCACGGGTTATTAAGCTCACCCCCATTCTCCACCCCCTTTCCAGGTGATGAATAAAAAATGGAGTAAAAGAGAGTCAAGACCTAACCTCGATTATGCACATTTTTTATTTTTAAGCTAGATTTTATAACCATAAGGGTTTATTTGCATTTCAAGGATTATTAGTTCATGTTTTTGTATATGTATATTTGAGACATTGATGTATTATGGCTTGAAATGCCACTAAAGCCTTGTAATAATTTTGTTTTGATGTTTGATTATCGTGGGCACGCCACCCTTGTGGGATGATGCCTAATAAGTTTTCATGGAAATAACCCTATAGGATAATACGCTCAGGCTTCATGTTTTCGCAAGAGTTGGGTTCCTGAATCATTTCTTTACAAAATTACTTCACTTTCCTAATGAGAATAGTCAAGCAAAGTAGACCTGAAAGTTGGTTGTTAGATAAATTTGGATTGATAATTTGAGTCTTATTATATAAATAATTTTTATGATAAGATTAATGATAAGGAACTCAGAATTGTCATGAATATGCATTATACATATTCAGTATTCATGAATAAGCATAAATGACTTCATAACTGTGCAAATTAGTGATATGTGTAGGTGTTAAATGTTATAGAGGAGCACATTGTGCGACAATGTCTAGACATTGCTGGGACATCAAGGCAATAGCCATCTGTAGTGTACTATGAGTTGACCTAGATGGTGTTATTTTGTGTTTGTTCTATTTTAAATTTTTGTATTGAATTATTATTGATAAGATTGATGTGAATGTGTTGATTCCTAACAATATATGTTTGAGGCATATGATGCATATGAAAATTGTTAGAAGTGTTCCTTGTTTGTGAACCCATCGATGTATGTGATACTTCGTTTAGTTGTTAAATGTCGGACCACAGTCCAAAGATAAATGTGTTCTGAATGTGAATAAGAATATGAAAGAAATAAGTGATTCTCAACTTACTTGTTGAATTCCGAACTAAGGTCTAATGATATGTGAAAAGTGGAAATAAGTGATTAATTGAAAATATGTGAATGTGATGCATTCCATTACATGAATGCATGAAACATAAAGGCAGTTTTAATAAGAGTAGCCAGTCTGAAAGAGCTATAAGTTTAGTATTCTGCATGTAGAGATTTACTCTATGATTATGTTTCTGATTGAACAATGGGCCAATATCTGTATCTGTGTGTGAAAGGAACTCGGTCACAATAAGTTAATAAATGAAAGTGAGTCTTATGTGCATTGCATATAAGTGATATGTGTATTTTCAAATGATAGAAATGATTGATTTGATTGCTCTAAATGTGTTGCTATATGTTAAATGAAGTGATGTAAGTTATGTGAAAATATGATGTGGTATATTATGTAATTAGGTGAGCCATCGAGGATGGTCACTCAATGAGTTTGCAAAAAACTCACCCAAAATTTTGCAATATTTTTCAAGTTCAGATTAATTATTCAGTTAGGATAAATGGAGTATAGCCACTAAGATCAGATATGGATAAAGGGTCAGGATCATTTCGCACCTATATATGTCTTTAGTGATTTTGTTTTTGAATTATGTTCCGCAATAATTGTACAAAGTGTATGTGAATGATTTGGTAATGAAATGACATTATGATTGCAAGTGATTTGTATCTGAAATGGGCGAAAGTGGTTGCTAAATTCAAATGTTTGTAAAATAATTGTAACATTTATGAATGAAAAAATAAAATGGGCCCAATTTGATTAATGACTTCCGCGCACATGTACCTTGTTTAAAAGAAACAAAAATTTGTAATGAATTTTTACTGAATAACTATTTTAGTATGCCACCCTTGCAGGATATGTACTTGGATATCATCTTGGATGTCGGGTACATGTCTTACAAGAGTGGGGTGCTACATTTTCATATCAGAGCTAGATTTAGTATCTTACTTGGGAATTTTTCAACATATGTGTCAAGTTACATGCATTTCAGTTATGTCATAGTAGGTAGTAGCAACTGATCCCTAGCCTGAGCTCCAATTATATGAGTCACATGCATGAGCATCTGTTAAGAGATTGAATTGATGGAAGTCGAGGGAAGAATAATGATTTGTTTGAATGTGAGTAAATGAAAGCTTGTGGATATTTAGAAATGGGAAATAGTAAATGGTTAGATATGATAAATAATGATGTAATAAATTTATATTGTTGGACGTAGTATGGAATATGATATCAATATTATACTGTGGTAATATACCCTCGAATGTGATATAGATGTGAACACATTATAGTTGATTGGTGGAGATGGTATAGAGGAAAGTAGAGAAATGATTGAAGATGATGAGATTAAAGTATACAAGTAGAATGAAATGAAAAACAAAAAAAAATATTATGATCCTAAGAAGATGAACTTGGAGCTGAACTAGTTGTTGATTAATGTGAAAAGAGTTATGATTCACTATAAGAATATGTTTGTAGAATTGAGATCAGAATTTTAGGATGATTATGTATATATAATTTTGAATTGATAGTGAACATACGTATGTATGACGATATAATGGTAATTGGAAGAAGGGATAAAGATAGTGATATATGTAAAAGTTATGACTGAAAAGTTAATTTGTTATTTTGTGAGCACATATTTAATAATGGGATCACCATGACAAGTGAGAGAATTGAGCACATAAGTATTATATGCGTGGAGATGATATAGGAAGCAATATATGATATATGAATATTTGTTAGTCATATTCCCCATGATCGAGGATAGGCACAAAAAGAGAAGTATTAACCTAAATTAAGTGAGATTAAGGTATCCTGAGCATAATTTGTTAATTAGTGAATTGTCCTAAATACGTCTCTAGATAAGATGTAATGAATTTGATGGCAAATACCAAGGTATAAGAATCAATGGATCTGCTTAATGCTTCATTGAGGATTATTATAAGGATATTTTGATCATAAAAGTTATGACATAAATTGATCTTATTGAGATATTATGAACATTTGAAATTGAACTTTTTGAGGTAATAAGAATGTTTGATAAGCAATGATAGGAATAATTGATTGATAATGATTAGATAAACAATATAGTTGATAGTAATAAGAAATATTTTTTGGAAGAAAAGTTACACCGAATAAGGTTAAGTAGATCCGATGGTTTACTTTTAAGAATGAATGAAAATGGAATAAATTAAAAGAGAATATTGGAGTTCTATTCCTAACGAAGGTTCAAGCATGAGATTTAGAATATGCTACTAAGAGTGTATGCATTTTGTTTGATGTAAAGTATCCAACTATATAATTGGATTCTTGAATTGGAGGCGACACTATTGCTGAGGAGAACTTAGGCCCACGTTACATTATAGGCAAATATGTTCACAGGATACAAAATTGATTTGATGAATTTGTTACCAACAAAGGAAGTGAAATTTATGAATAAATTTAAATAAGTGGAGAAACTAGTTCGTTCGACATTGCAATAAGTCAATGTGAAATCAGAGGAAATCGTATGAATGGAGAATATCATTCGAGAAAACAAGTCAATTGAAAAATTGAAGAATAAAGTGATCCAATTTTGCTTGGATCAATTAATGAATATGATCATAGATGGTATCTTGAATGTATTCGAAGAGTTGAAAAGAATATTTTGATTACTTAGGAAAATCTGCGGTTTTGAATGAATATGAAATTCTATCTATGCATTAAAAGTGAAAGCTATACGTGCCATATTCTGTTATTTGATGAATTTTATTTAATGCATGTTCTTATAAAGATGTTGTGATCAGAGTTAGTCTACAAGTTAGGCTTGCCACCAAAATTATCTAAGATTCACAATGTCTTCTACGTTTTAATGTTGAGGAAAAATCGATTAGATACTTTGCACATAGTCTAACCTTCAAAGGTTTAGTTAAAGGATGATTTTATTTATGAAGAACAACCATTGGATATCCTAGATTCGAAGGAAAAGGTTTTGACGAACGAGATTGTGAAACTAGTTAAAGTCATATGGAAGGACCATATAAGAGAGAAAGCAACATGGGAGCCTTTGGAAGTAATGAAGGAGAGGTATCCACACCTCACTGTAAATTCAGGTAAGAATTTTTTAGGAAAAATTTCTTTAAGGGGAGGAGAATTGTAAGACCCCAAATTATTTTATTTTATTTCATTTATTTAATAAATTTATTTTTTTAGAATTGAGTCCATTAATTTAGTGGGCATAAGTAGAAATAAGAATCATTGAATGGAAATGTTAAAATTAAGTTAAAGTATAGTATGGTAGTTAGGAGAATAAAGGAGTTAGTAGATGGATTAAATGAAGGAAGGGTAAAATTGGAAAGATGAAATTGGGAGGACAAGACCGAAATGTGGTCTTGAATAAGAAGAGAGGGAAGAAAATCGTGAGAAGAAGAAAAATAAAGAGGAGAAAATGTGAAAGAGAGAGGAGAAGAGAAGTGTGCATAGAGAGCTAGGGAAGAAAAAGAGAAAACGTGGAAAGAAGAAGAAAGAAGAGGATTTGGATAAACTAAGTTAATCTTCTTCATCTTTCCTTCTTGCTTTGTTAGAAAAGGGATTAGAGAGAGAAATGGGTTGTGTTAAAAGAAAGTCTGAAGTATCTGCTTACCTAAAAGGAACTCAATCTGAGACAACGACATTGGTTGGAATTCTTTAAAGACTATAATTGTATCGTGGATTATCATCCAGGTAAAGCTAATGTTGTAGCTGATGCCTTGAGTCGGAAGACCATTTCAGATTATCATTTAAGTAGAGTGAATCGAAACTGGTGTCTGATGGAGCTTTGATAGCTCAATTAAAAGCAAGGCCTACTTTGATACAAGAGATTTGTGATGTTCATAGAACTAATGATATGTTACAACAACTTATCTTGGCTACTCAGGAAGGAAAACAATTTGATTTTTTTTTAAGGAGAAAGTGAATTGTATTATAAAGATCAGTTGTGTGTGCCAGCTAATGATGAATTGAAGAAAAAGTTATTGTTTGAGGCTCATAATATAGTATTTACTATGCATCCTGGTGGAAACAAAATGTATCAAGATCTAAAGTAGCATTATTGGTGGTCAGGAATGAAACAGATGTTGTGGATTATGTAGCTAAATATCTGACATGACATGCTAGCAGGTTAAAGATGAGTACTAGGTCTGATTTGGTTTGTTACATCCTATTTCTATTCCTCAAAGGAAATATGATAACATTACTATGGACTTTTTCACTGGACTTTCTCTAACTCAAAGAAAACATGATGTTGTATAGGTAATTGTGGATAAGTTTAACAAATCTATTAATTTTCTGCCTGTTCGTCCTGACTATTCTTTAGATAGGCTTGCAGATTTGTATGTTAATGAGATAGTGAGACTGCATGGAGTATGAGATAGTGAAACTGCATGGAGTACCATTATCTATCATTTCATATCGTGATCCTTAATTTACTTTGAGATTCTAGAAAAGCCTACAGAAGGCTCTAGGAACTCAAGTTAAGTTTAGTAATGCTTTCCATCCCCAAACAGATGGACAATTTGAATGGGTTATATAGATATTGGAAGACATACCTCAAGGTTGTGTGTAGAATTTACAGGAAGTTGTTTAACTATTTAGCTCTGATGGAGTTTGCTTATAATAACAATTATCAGACTATCATTGGCATGGCCCCGTATGAAGCACTATTTGGTAGAAGGTGTAGAAATTCCAGATGTCGGGCTGAGTTAGGTGAACATAAGATTATCGAGCCTGAGATTATGAAATATATTGAAGAAAAGATTCAAATTATTCAACAAAGGTTGAAAGCTGTCAGTGATAGGTAGAAGTCTTATGCTGTCACCATGGAAGAACATACTTCGATTTGCAAAGAAGTGTAAGCTTACTTTAAGATACATTGGTCTATATGAAATTCTAAAAAGGATTGGACCAGTGGCTTATCAATTAGCTCTTCTTGAAGAATTGGCTAGGTTACATGATATGTTTCATGTTTCTATGTTAAGAACATATTAATCTGATGTGACACATAAGACTCCTGTGCAAGAAATTATGGTACAACTAGATTTGTCTTATGAAGAAGGACCAGTTTCTATATTAGCCCAAGATGTCAGGAAACTTAGGAATAAGCAAATCCCTTTGGTAAAAGTACTCTAGCAACACTATGGACTTGAAGAAGCAACATGGGAATCAGAAGAAACCATGAAAGCACATTATTCACAACTATTTGGATCATGTATGAATTTGAGGGATGAAATTTTCTTAAGGAGGGAAGAATTGTAACACCCTATGTTAGGGGTTAAAATATTGAGGTATTACAGTGCATTATGTGCTTTGCATATCGAGTATTCATTGAAATGTGCACATGTATTTTTTTATACATATACAAATTATTGTACATGCATTCATGACATTTTTTGGGTAAAATAGATTTATAAATGAGATTAAATTGTGAATTATGGATTATTGAAGGTAAAAATTTATTTGGAGACTATCAGTGATATTTTAGAATTTTTGGGGATTTTAGGAAATTTCTAAAATTTTGTGATATTTTGACTTAGGAAAAAAATACTTGATTTTGTGACAAATGGAAATGTGACAAATGGCCTGACATGTTGGAGACATGTGGCAGCTTATATGAAGGACAAATGGCTCACATGCTTAAAGCCAAGTGTCAATGTGTTAGTAAACCACGTACTCATATGTTTTAGTAAGGCATGTTTTTGTAGCTCTCTGTTCTTCTCATAATGGTGTGGTTCTTCATTGAGAGCATCATGCTCTACTCAGAACCTTCATCACTTAAACCTGTGATCGACTCTCCCATCTGCGTTAAACTTTGCAAAATAAATAGTTTAGCCCAATCATTATTTTGTTCTTTTTAATCTTGATTTTTCTTTAGTGTACCGAAACCCTGCTCTTCACTGTCATAGCTGAGATTTTTACAGAAAATCAAGTAATTCAATAAGAAATTTTTGATGGTTTTTCTTTGACTGTTTTGTTTGCTATTGATTACTCCATTGAATGATTTGCAAAGTCGTTAGTAATCTTTAGGACACTCACACTTTACTTTATTTTGTTTAGTATTGAATTGAATTGTGTTTATGCTGATTGTTTTCTGAACTTGAGACAATGAATGTCCGTATTGTTTGATGAATGTGAATATGATTGACTAATTATTTTTGGACATGAAATGAACTTGTTTAGTTTTATAACTGTTAAGTCTTATTCGTAGGTAAATAGGAATGTCTAGAAGAGTCTACAACTACTTCTGGAGACTTTGGTCACTTCTGGACACTTCGGTGTCGAGACTTTAGTCTCTTTTGTTTAGTGATGCAATTCATGGCATCTTCTGCATAAGTCCCATTACCCACTTTTGTTAATGGATTTACAGTCTAACTCATTTTGTACTTTGATCTTTGATAAACTTTCATAAGAAACAAACCATATTTTTTATCTAATGGGCTAACATCCTAGTTTAAAAATATGATATGTATTTTATATGTTCTGTTTTGCTATTGAAATGTTTGACTTTAGCTTGTGAAGTTTTTCATTAATAAATCTTATTTTGTTCTGGATTTCAGTATGTTGAGATGCTTTTGTATAACATGATTCAGTATCTGTTGTGGTTAGGCTTAGTTTAGTTATTACTCACTGAGCTCTATACTTGGCACGGTGGATTTTCCCTGTGTAAGTTTAGAGAGAAGGACTTAAGGATTGGGACAAGTCAACCGCAATGGCCAAAGGAGTCTAAGATTTTTGTTTATAAAAATGTATTTTTATTTTGATTTTTGGTTTGTATTTGAATTTGTAAGAAGGTTTGTAATAACCATATTATTGGCTAGTTTTTGAACTTATGGTATGTAATGTATGTTTGCTTCAGTTTCTGAAAATTTATGTAATAAATGTTTAGTGTGTTTTGAAATGCTTTTGAATTGGTTTGTTGTTTGTTTCTATTTGTGAGTCCAATGTAGCCCTCCCGTATCCTCCTAGGGGTTATCGGGGGTGCCACATAAGGTTATCTTCTTCAACTTTCCTTCTTGCTTTGCTAGAAAAGGGATTAGAAAGAGAAATGGGTTATGTTAGAAGAAAGAAGAGAAACCATTTTGATTTTTCATGGATTTCTAAATTAGGTTTTAGTTTTCTAACCTATATGAACTATGGGTAGCTTAAGTTTAAGCTTAATTTTGTTTTTTTTTACTATTGAAGCTTATGAATTTCCATTTGAATGGAAGTTTGGTTTGTTTTAGGAAAACAAGAAAATCTTACCCAAAAGCAAGAGAAAAGGCACAATTGAGTTAGATTTTTCAAACAATTTAGGTGGGTAATATGTTTATAGTTATTGTGTAAAATGTCCAAGTTTCCTTACTTATGTATTATATGCTAAATTGCTTATTTTTAGATTAATGTGATTGTTGAAAAATGCATAATGATTCATTATGATGATATGTCTTGATATATGATTGACATTTTGTATGAATGAAAAGAGGAACAAGCATAGGAAGATGAAAGTATGAACATGCAATGAAATGTATTGAGCATGAGAATTTACTTATGTTTGGGCGAGAGAAAAACCATTTCATTCGTTTATCTCGGTTGCCCGCTTGTGGTATATGAGATCCTAAAAATGGACTCATTTTATTCATGGTGTATACTTCGATTTCTTCATTTCTACCCTTAGGACTCTTAAGCTATTTGTTTGTGCATTTCATCTCTGATTTGTCAAGTATGATGCATAATAGAGTGTTATGTCAGGATGTTAAATATGCATGTTATGTGTTATATGATAACTTCCTTAACTATAAGTTTTTTGGGCTAGAACTGTTGTGATTAAATTGCTAGATTGAATTGTGGTATAGACGTATATATATGTCTATGTATATATATACATGTTTTATTGTGCTCGTTATTAATGGATATAAATATACTAGCCACTGAGCTTTGTAGCTGAACATATTATTTTCTCCTCAGGTGCAGAACAAGAAGATTTTTGATCCTTGCAAGGAAATTGGAAACTCAGAGATAGCTACATTAATAACTAAGTTAGTTCAATTACTTTTGGGTATCTTTAGCAACATATCAAACACGAGTGTCCATATGTATTTTGTATTAAGTATTTGATGTAGTTGTTGATACATAACTAAAGCTATGTATGAAGTTCATTTTGCTTTACTAATAAGATTAAGAATTGAAGAAGTTCCTTTTATGTATGTGCATTTCTATCTTTTGGTTAAGTTGTTAATTGTTGTGGCTGGAAATAGAATTGTATCTTAGTGTTGGATGTTGGGCTCTGGGTTATGAATCGAAGGCTTCACCATTGGAAATAGAATTGTATGTTAGTGTTGGATGTTGGGTTCTGGGTTGTGAATTGAAGGTTTCGCTGCGGCGAAGGTGTGACGTTGGCAACGACGAACCTTTCCCGAAAGGTAGTTTTATTAATTGGTGACCTATTGAAAATAAATTTCTAGATAAGATGTAATGGTCTTAATGGTACATACCATGGCATAAGAGTAAATGTGCATACTTATTGTATCACTGAGCTTTAGTATATAGACTATTCTAATTACGTAAGATATGAGAGAAATTGATTTGGTTGAAATATTATAAATGGTTGAAAAGCAATGATAAATAAAGTTTACTGAGAAAGATTTCATGAACAATACGAGTAACTTTGGAGAGAAATCTTCTTTTATAAAGACTTTCACTGAATTATATCATGTACACCAAATGTTCCATTTTTAGGAATTGGTGAATATTGAATGGTTCAAAGGTGAATATTAGAGTCAAATAATTATGATACTCAGGGATGAGGGGTTGAATATAATATAGAGATTGTATATATATTTTTATTTATTGTAAAGTATTTGAATTACGTTATTGAGTCCCTAGATTTGAGATGAAGTTATTGCTATTTCTTGAAGGACTTGGAAACCTTGTATAGAGGATTATACATATTAATAGTTGTTGATTTTTATGGGTTAAGTTGTTGGTTAATTCAAAATCTATGACTGAGAAATGCTACAAAATATTCGAATTGTATATCGTGCGAATGTATTACTGGAAACAAAGCAGATATGATCTTTGACTTTGTCAAATTAGAAATATGAGTTATAAATATTAATATATTGTCTTGTTTGGTGCTATTGATAGATATTGATTGTTTGGTATGAGTGGATATTTCCTACTTAATACTAAGGTCTTTAAATATATGAATTGGATGGTATTGTCCTGCAAAGATATAATGTTAAGTTTTTATTGTACAATGATACCTTTACATATGATGATCAACTAGATCTACCTACTACAAAAAATTATAGACTAGAATTGAGATACTTGTTGTACTTGATATTTTGAAATATTTAATGATTAGTAGATGTAATTGAGGTAGCTTATGTTACAAAAATCAAGGTATGAAAAATGGAAAGCAGTTGTATAGAAATTGCATATTAAAAACATCTACATTAGATTTGCAATCTACATATTAATTTTCTTATAATTAATTGCTCTATAACAGAAATTGGTGGGAGACAAAATATTTTTGAAAGTGTCACCCTATAGAGAGAAGTGCTGAGGTTTGATAATAGGGCAAGTTGAACCTTAGTTATACTAGCCCTTATGAGATTACTGAGAAAGAGGATCTATTGGCTTACAGATTGAAATTATCACTAAAAAGAACTTAGATCCGTAGTGTATTTCATGTCAATATGCTTAGAAAGTATAGGTCAAATCCGAAGCATAACGCATTCCAAAGAAAATTTACATGTATATAACTAATTTTATGCATATTCATTACTTATATATATATAGTATGATTATGCAAGTGTGATTTTGATACATTCAAGTATCCACAATTTGATACCTTTGGGTATCCATAGTTTGATATCTTCGAATCTCCATGCACACAGAAAATGTGCAGGCTTATCAAAGAAAGGAAACTTAACAGTTATAAATAAGAAATACAATATGGCAATATGAATAAATGGTATTGATGAGCATTTGTATTGGTTATAGTGATGAATTGTACTAATAAGCAATTGTATTGATAATTTGTATGAATGAGCATTGAATATCAATATTTAGCTTATAAATGTTCATTTTCATTATGTGGATAATATATTGAGGCGTATGTTACTAGCTCAAGAAGTTGAGTTTGCAAGTAATTTGAGTTATAAGGAGGAACCAGTAAAAATAATCAGATATCAGACTAAGCAGTTGAGGAATCGAGTAATTCCTCAAGTAAAATTTATTGGAGAAATCATTCGAGAGAAGAAGCCACTTGAGAGACTAAGGAAAACATGAGACAACATTACCCCCATCTGTTTGATTAGTCAAGTAAGAATTTTGAGGACGAAATTTCTTAAAGGGGGAGAGTTGTAATATCCTACCTCCTAAAATTGTTAAGAGATTAAAATGTTAGATTGAGCCATATGATTTATTTCATTTAAGAATTTACAAGGTGATTCATGTGCATCATATTCGTATACACATATGATTCATGATTTAGAAAACATTGCAAGATAGTATATGCACTTAATTGACATATTCCGGGGTATGGAACAAAAATGAATGTGATATGAATGTGCATTCCCAATGTTTTGCATTTTGATTTATCAATAACATGAATTGATGGATTACAATAACTGAATTGGGAATTTATTGTTACAATTGAGTAATTGATTAGGTGATACGTGCATCTAGTCTAAAAAAAAGTTAAAAAGAACAAGACAATTTGATACATCAAAATTTAGGTTGATTAGGCCTATGAAATGGTGACATATCGCGTTAAGAATAAGTGACAAATGGCTCAGTTAAATGGATGACAAATGGCTTGAGTGTAATTGTGACAAGTGACCATTTAAATTTGTGACAAATGGCACTTTAGACTTGTGACATGTGGTGTAATAGCATGTGTAGCTTTACAAATGGTGACATATATAGCCTTGCAATTGGTGACATATGTAGCCTTACTGTAACATCATGTTATCTGAATTAAGGTTAAAATGGTATTTATTAAAGATTAATGAGAAATTAAGAAGCATAATTCATGCTCATGCATCATCGTATATTCACACACATGTGAATATTTCTTTTGATACACACAAAAAATTGTACATGCATTCATTGGCATTTTCGGGTATAATTGATTTACAAATGCGGTTAAAAATGCGAATTGTGGATTATTTGTGTTAAAAATTTATTTAGGGAGTGTTATTATTATTTCAAAATTTTTGGTAAATTTTTTAAATTTTTGAAAAATTTGGGATATTTTGGACTAATTATATAGTGACATGTGGCGATAATATATATATGCCAAATGGCTAAATTGTTTTGTGACAAGTGACAGCATTATATAGTGATATGTGTTAAACATGCAATAACCACGTAGAGGAGGACCTCGATTCCTCTGTTGTTGTTCCTTCATATTGAAGGTTTTGTGATTGAGCCAAATTTATACTATAAATTGGCCCTGTTTTCTTAAGTAATTATACACTTGTTGACTCCTAATTCATGATTTTTGTGCTTAAGTTGGGTCCTCGTATTGAGCTTTTATAATTTGCACATTGCCAGTATTTTGTTGTCATTTGATACTAATTTCTGCATAACTTTTATCGGGACAATTGATACTGCAAATGTGTTACATTTCGTAGGAACATGGAGTCAACCAGAAAGTCAACACGTCGTGAGAAGCCATCCATTCGTCGGGACGAACCAACACTCCCATTCGTCGCGACAAATTTATTTGGTATAAATTAATTCGTCGCGACGAGTGACCATTTTTATGCGTCGCGACGAACTTTATTCATTAGTCGCGACGAATGTCGGATACCCGGCCCTTAAATGGCAAATTTTCGCACTGTTCCGACCCGGCCCGCTTACAGCTCCTATAAAACCTTCCATTTTAGGTTAAAACAGGAGGCCGCAATCCCAAGGGAAACGCTCCATCTTCTTCGTTTTCTCTGTTTCTCTAATAGGTTTACTTCTCTGGTTTTGCAGGTCGGCGACCACCAACGACGAATATCAGCAGCCACAACGCTTCCATTCCTCAGCCTCAAGCATCATTTCCATTCTGTTTCTTCCGCCAATCGTCGTTGGAGCCGTGGGTAACTTCGGAGGTCCAGCAGTGATGGCTTCTTCCACAGTTATGCTCGGCTAAGGGTCCTGTCTCCCGAAAATGTAGCAGAGGGTTGGAGTTCCAGAGCTCAACATGGGGTAATCGATCTTAGTTTTAGATTTCTGTCGTATTTTTGTAACAACTCCGAGTTGGAGATTGCATTGTATGACCGAATGAATCTTGCTATAGTTTAGTAGGATGTTAAACT
>JANJEY010000008.1:55151751-55161991 GCA_024703695.1 Erythroxylum cataractarum
TTCTTTGGCAGGCGAACTCAATGAGTAGACCATCCTCGATGGCTCACTCAATCACATAACACATCAATTCATATAATCACATAATTTACATCACTTTATCAATTCATCATATTGAGTCTCTTACCTTTCATATTCACTTAAAACATATATCACATTCAGAAATTGGTCAAACTATTTAAATCATACATATCAAATGCATATGTAGTGCTCATGAAACTCACTTTCAATTGTTATTATTGTGATCGAGTGCCTACAACTGTCTCGTATTCATTGGGGATATAGGGCTTAATCACATTCCGAGCTTTAAGCTCATTTTTAGTGGCTACTCAAGTCATAATTATCATTATCTGATCACGTATTCATGTAATGAAATGCATCACACATATTCAATCAATCATTATTTCAATCAATCACATTCACAATCTCATTCATATTTATCATCAGACCTTGGTCCGACATTCAACAATCAAGTTGAGTATCACATAGTCAATCCAATTCACATACAAGGAGCACTTCCAATATGATATTCATGCACAAATGCCTCAGACATTTAATGTCTAGAATCAATACAATCATATTCATATAGTCATTCAATACAGAATTTAAACAAAGCATTCATTTAAAGAAAGACCATCTAGGTCAGCTCACAGTACACTTCAGATTAGCATTAGCTTCCATGATCTAAAAACATCTGGATGTTGACGTTCCAAATACTCCTCTTTATCATGCAAAATATACATTTACACATATCACAAATTTGCACATTTATACACGTACTCATTTATGCATATATGTATACATATGGATTATATACAATGCATGTTCAATGACAATCTTGGGTATCTTTCCATTATTCTAATCACATAATCATTCATATATGAACTCTCACATAAGTATAACTTGTTAGGGATTGCACCTCCATAAAAACAATTTGAATCTAATTTCATAACTCATTTGATCATTCCAGATTTTTCTAAAAACAAACTTTTGGGTCCACTTTTCATGATCATTTTGACAAGAAAAATGGAGTAATTTGGCCACACTTCCTTCTAGAAAATTGTTCTAATATGTCTTAAGTTTCTAATGACACCAAGATCATACAATTTGGTTCAGTATTACGAAAGTTATACTCAAAATACTTTGGACTGAGTACATTTCAAAATTTTGGTTAGTGCATGATCTGGCACTCAAAGTTGTACAACTCCTATCTATCAATTTCAATATCAAAAAATTACAAGCTTTATACCAATTGAAAACTAAGAGAATAAGCTACAACTATTGTGAAGACAACTTTGTTTGATTCATCCTATATCAATATAGTTTAGTCAATAACAATAGGATATGATTTCTATTATAGGTAGGTTGCAGCCTAAGCCAAAATTGAACTTCAAGCTAATTTTCAAGACCTTTAATGATAGAATTCAAATTCAATTTCTCTTAAAAATTGTAGCCGTATGTCTCTAGTTTCATCTAGATCAAAATTCATCTAATTTGAGTATTCATAGATCAAGGTATGGTCCGGATATAAATGCATGTTTAACAAAAACACTCCATATAACATACTCCAACACCCTACATGGCCAAAATTCTATCATTTCAAGTTGATTAGTCTGTTATACCTCAACTTTCAGTTCAGTATTCTCTATACACAATTCACAATTTCATGATTGATTACAACCAAAAAATATAACCTATTTTTGTACTTTTTATATCATATTTTTAGCAATTTTGTCTACTTCACTAATCTTCATTTAACTCCAATTATCACAATCCTTTATTGCACTTTCTGCACATTTTCTATTTCATTTTTCACCTTCATTCTCACTTCAATTTCAGCTCGACTTGATTATAAACAAATAAAAATCTATGAATAAAAACAGATATAAAAAACATAACATCATTCACGCATGTTCATCTTTTTTTGCACTTCTTCGTTTTTCTGTTGCATCTTTTCATTTTTCTGCTACACTTAGTAATCAATTTCTAGTCTAATTTTGAAACTATTAAAGATAGAATTTAAATTCAATGTCTTCATGAAAAATGTAGCCTTATGTCTCTAATTTAATACAAATTAAAAATCATTTCATTTGGATAGCTACAGAACAAGTTATAGCTAAATTATAGATGCATAATCAGTGAAAAATGTCACAGCTAACATTTTTTCCGCACACTTTAGACACCATTTACTCACTTAATCCAACATTATATCATTCCATAATCTATTACCCATCAAAACACCAAAGCAAGACATGAATCTTCCCATCCTTATTTTATGAACATTTAACCTCTACCTATCATCAAAAGATGTTTCATTCATCAAAGCCATGAAGATTAATAGGTTACTTACTTGATTGACCCAAAGCTTCTTCAATCACCATGAAATCCTAGCTCCTCCAACATATACGATTATCACCCTTTTAAGGTGGAATAGGTTGGGTCTTTTAATAAGAAGATTGAGAAGACAATAAATCTTGAAGAAGCAAAGTGAAAATGATGAACAAAAGTCAACATGATGAGGGTGAGAGTGAGTGAAGAACATATCACATGAAGAAGATGAAGAAAATGAAGAAGATGGAGAAATGAAGCATGTCTCATAAAACACAAGTGAAAGACCATAATGGTGGTCACATGACACTTTTGCAAGGTCTCTTCTTGGTCTTTTATTAACTAGTCCAGTTGTCTCCAATTTCTACTCCAATTGACTCCCAATTTTTAATGAAATAAGTCATTAAATCCCAATGCCATTTATAAAATTTCCATTGTCATTTGATTCTTATTTCTACTACTATTCATCAAGTGTTCTGCCACGTGGCATTTTTCCTAGTTCAAAAATACCCCTTAAATTTCAGAAAATTCTCATATTTTCACCAAAAATTCTGAGTCAATACATATACTCTTCAAATCTATTTTTAACACATAATTCACAATTCCAAATATAATCACTTTATCAATGAATGAATGTATAATCATTTTAATGTGCAAAAATCAATATTCACGTGTGTATGTATGCTATATTATGCATGAGCATGAAATGCAATTTTCTAATCTCTCATTGTTATTTTCTTAATTACACAAATCTAGGTTTTTAACCCTTAGTATGGAAATAGGATGTTATACCACTTGTACCAATTATCTAAATCCACTTGCCATGATCACCCTCTTCTAAATCCATCTCAAATGCCTCTCCTAAAATTGATCATGTCTTGGATGCCTAAGAGGAGATTGAATGCGTTTATGATGGATTCTTAAATGCCTCCTACAATTTTCACCACCTTCTTGATTCGTTCTTAAAGCCTCAATAGAAGAATCATATCCTTAGAACCTTCTCCCATTTTCATGGTCACTTCTTGGAACTTCTAGTTCTTCTTGAAATGCTTCTTGATCATGGCGAGAGCTTCCTTCGTCAAACTGTAGCTCACGCCTCATCCTACCTAAAGGAGGATTTCCTTTCCCTTGCATTGTAGCTCGCACCATACTTTTTATATTATCCTTTTGCGCCTCGAGCCCAAACAAATTGTAACCTTTTCAAGCTACTTTTCCATCAGCTCTTCCATCTTCTTCATTAAGGCATCAACACCAGCAATGTCGAACAATAAGGGCTTGATTTTCCCATGCTTCTTGCTTATTATTAGACTGTCAAGGCTTAGGAAAACCTTGATCCTTTGCTCTGATGCTACTTTGATGCGTATGAAATAATAAAGATTGGATCTTACACAAAATGGGAGAAATGTGTTTAAAGAACATGAATTTTTAAAGCTTTTCTAAATAATCAATACTTAACAACATATAAAGAACCAATATGTGAAATATAAATGAGAACCACCAAGTTCAAGGATTAGTGCACTAAAATCTCTAAAATAACACCATCAAGAATTAAGATTTGAGGAGGAAATATCAAATTCCTTAAGCTAAATAACGCAAATTATATTCTAAAATTTAATGAAAAATTACACGCTTTAATGCCTTTATGTGTTTAGGTTTAACAAAGCTTAATGCTAATCCAATTAGGAAAAAAATCACACTCCTATTGAAATTAAGAAAACTTAATCATACTCTAACTAAGAAAACAACCAAACTCATATTAGAATTAAAAAAGCTTAATCCTATTGTTGGGCCCGTGTTTTGCGTAACTAGGCCCCGCATACCTCAAGTTTGCATGCGACCACAACCCTCAAAGGTATTGACCTCTTTGGTTCTCGAACTCGAGACCTTAAGGTTTTATTGCATCTAACTGAACGCCTCTTACCATTGAGCTCAAAAGAAATTGAGATTGAGCAACACAAAAGTCACAAAGGGAATTAACTAAGAATAGTCAATTATCCGTTATTGTGGTGCCAGTTCTAGACTATCATAGGGTGGATTGCTCTCTCTCGAGTTATAACCATTAAACCCTAAATCATAAACCCTAATTGAATTATGTAATCTACAATTTCTCAATTAACAAAAGACCTATAACTCTAATTAGATCTTAAGCTCTCTAATAAACTACCAAGTCTCACACAAGATCTCTCTTTGTATAATAACTGATGTAATTAATCACGTTATCTATTGGATCAATTAACTCTTATTAATCCAATCTAATCATTTTTATCCAGCTCACCCTCTCAGTTTATTACTGAAATATGCAAATACTGCAATTAATCACAACACCTAATCACAATTACATACACATAATTATATTAGTAGTGAATCAAGGTAAAATCTTGAAGGAAAAGTTAAAACATCATCGACAATTCAAGATCCATCATACTACGATCCATCATCATCTCATACATTTAATGAATAGAAATAAAGATAGAAAGAAGAAAGAAAATGGATCGGTGACCCGAGAAGGTAGCAGCTTCGGATGACCCACTTCCTCTCCCCTGTTCTCTCTCTCTTCTTATTCTCTCCCTTGAAGCTTTCCCCAAATGGTAGAAGTGGAGGCTCCCTTTTTAGGTGTCCTCTTTTTCTCTTTATAGTCTTTATAGTCTTTTCTAGCTTCTTTGTGTTGTGTCATGCAGGCCACATTCGTCGCCTGAGTGAGCCTTCTATTATAATCGTGGCTCCTCCCTGATGCTTCTGTCACGATTGTGACATGCTAGTCATGATCATGGGCCTCTATTTTGGTTTGAGCCTCCTCCATTCTTCAATATTAACCCTTAAACACTAGCAAACTCATCAGGGCACCTCCAATACACAACATTGAAGCTCAAAAGCTTGCTATAACCCATAAAATGCTTTAAACACAAATATTTAACTAACACAATTCTAACCTAAATATGCACTAAACAATCAAATTAACAAAAAAAGCATACACCAAACTACCCATTATACACATGATGCAATCTACAATTACCATCATCCCTATACTTAAACTTTTGCTTATTCTCAATAGAAAGTAAAACACACAACATGCAATGCACTAATGAGGCAATTGTTGGAGTTATGTAAATATAATGCCCTATAAAGCAAGTGTATTTACATATAACTTAATTTTCTTCAGTTACTTTTTTAATAAAAATATTTATTATTAATAAAACAAAAGAGTTTGGTTTTATTTGTATGAGTATTATATATCTAGTCATAAGGTGCGAAGATTATTTTGTAAGTAATATATATATACATGGAGATGTATGAGAAAATGTATATTATTAGAATCTAAATCAGTTGATTCATAGTTAAATAATCAAGTTAGTCGCTTGATTATGATTTAGACTATAGTGTTGCAATTTATCTCCGTGTAAGTAAAAGAGTTTACTTCAAAGGAATGATGAGTTTCATATGATGATAGTAGTTGACTATTGATAATAGCACTATTAAATGAATTTAAAATTAAGTATATTTTAGAGAATAAAATGGGTCGTTACCTTAGTCTTAAAACATACACCTTAGCATTTTTTTTATTAAGAACCACAATCTTAATGAGTGGTGAACTCTTATAATTATTGATATAATTGGAATGGATTTTTATAGAGTATCAATCCAGTGTTCACATGTTGGAATTATTAATTGAAACATGTATTAAGGAACATTCACTCAAATAAAGAGTTTATAGTGATATCATCAATTCTAGATATTTTACGAAGTTTAGTTGTTAAACTAGCGCCAGTAGTTTGATGGACTAGCTACCCATCAAGTCTTAACATCATGATGAGATCTTGTGTGTTAATCATGATGAGATCTTGTGTGTTAATCACCATATAGAGTAAAATGGGAGATCTAAAAGGAAAAACCAACATAAGGGCAAAATGGTAATTTTACCATTTATTGTGTGGATGGTTATAATATGGTTCATAATAAAGTTTGTAATTGGACATCATATTTGAAACATGTATTCTCATAATAATAACTAATTAAAGAGTTCAACCAATTTTCTTTAGTGGAATGACATTTGATTAATAAGCTGGAATTAATTCTAATGAGATTAAATTAATTCTGGGCTTATTGGAACTTGAATTATATAAGTCCAATTAGATTCCCCATTTGGCTTCTAGGAAAGTTATCAAGCAAAGTAAGAAAAATAAATAGAGGTTTTAAAGCCCATGATTGAAAGTTGGGCTTACTTTAACTAAAATCCCAAATGAACATTTAATATTGGGCTTGACTTTGGTTTGATTTGATTAATTAGATTCATTAAATTGAAACAAATTTTTTAAAGAAAAAAAGAGGGCATATTTCGGTTTTTATACCTAAATGTGTCAGTTGCACATTTAGCATTGAATTGCCAAATCAAAAATGGTTTTTATCTTGCTTCTATCATCATTAATGGAGTAATGATCTTTTCAATAAATAGTTTAATGGTTTTCTTTTAATGATGGCATGTAATGTAACCTTTTAGCATTCATTTGATTAAAGAAAGGAAGAGGTGCATTTGATGTACTCTCTCTTCCTTCTTTCATCCATAACCGAAAATGAAAAGGTCTCATTTAGGTTATTGGTCTTTTCATATAACCATCTTAAACAAATGAGAAAAGTCTTATTTATTGGCTTTTTTTATGATTGATTAAGGAATGAAGTGATGCATTGGATGCAAATCACTTCTTTATTTCATGATAACCAAAATTCACAAGGAGAATAAGAAGTGTTCTTGCATTTTTGACTCACTCTCTCCTTTTATGCAGGTATAGCTGAAACTTGAATGAGAAGAGTCTCATTTTTTGCTTCTTTCTTCTAAGAAAAATCTCCTCAAAATATTTCTTCTCTTTCCCACCAAAGGATCTTGTTAACCAAGTTGTCCAAGAAGAATAAGTGGTAGATCGGATTAGTCAAGGATACAACAAGAAGGATAGGATACATTGACAAAGGAAAGGATACAAAAGAGTCAAAGCTATAGCAAGGATTCGAAGAGGATATAAAAGCGAGGAGTCAAAGATGTAGTAAGGAGTCAGTATATTTCTACTACTTTGTTCTTATGTAAATTATTTTCTTTATACCGTATCATGTATGGCTGAAACATGTTGATTTGGTTATGTTATTTCCATTGCGTTTTGATTTCGAAGTAGTTTTGAATTCTACCATTTTAGCCAAATCTTGCATGCTTTTTTTTGATCCAACAATAATGACATTCAACTGCCTAAAACTAATTTAACTTCGAACAATATCCCTCAAGTTGTTCTAACTTATTAACTTACGAAATCTACATGTAACAAATAATCCATACCTTAATGTTAAGTTTATTCACCCCTACCACTTGCACACACACATTGATAATTATTCGGTCAATAAAAAATCTAATTATCTCTAAGTATGTTTTCATGAAAATTCAAGCTATTCACCAAGATCAGTAGATTTTACTTGACAAAAAACTACTTTTGTTAATTTTGTTTGACATGAACCTAGCCTTTTAAAGGCAAAAATTTATGTTGAATGTCAATCTGGTTACTCAACTAGGTCATGTTTTTATTAAGTAGCTTAAATGGAATGTCATTATAGCCTTTCAATGTGAAGGCACATATTTATGATGCGTGTCTATTTGGTTACTCAGCTACATCACATTCTCAACTAGCTATTAGCTCTATTCATAACCCCGAAGGTCAGCTGAATAGTTATTTGCTTCTGATTTACAAATTTCTTTTTTACTACCTCATTTTTTTAGCTAATCGTTCCTATGAAAAGATAATAGCGATGCTACTTATTCGACTGGCCTAAAATTATAAGTGAATGTGACAAATTCCTAGGGTGAATAAACTAACATGATATCCTAATTAACATGTATATTTAACCAAAGTTACTTAGGTCACCAATTTCACAAGCTAATAAATCTTAGTAACCTAAAAGACTATATTTAAAGATAAATTGATTCCGTTTAGTTCTATCCATTGATACATTCACGCAATTCACATTATGTAACCTAAACAGACTAACATAAAAACAAAAAAAATTCAAAATTTATATTCAAAGAAAAAACATACATACACACAACCCTCCAATATTTGGACAACACATTGTCCTTAAAGTGAGAAGAGTAAACAACAACACAGAAGGTGGGGATAAAAACAATGTAACAAAAGAACAAAAGAACAAAATAAAGGTAAAAATAAACATAAAGAAATAAAAAAAAGACAAAGGTTTGAACATCAAACCCGTCATGGTGACTGAGGTGATAGTGTCAGAGACCAAATTTGCTTGTCACTGAGATTGATTTCCTATCTTATAATTAAATTAGAAAGCGTAAGAGTATTAGTAATCTCAATCCTTCCAAATCACGCAAACTTATTTTTAAAATTTAAAACAATCTAACTACACACAATCTAAATCTAATGACTACACGTGCTAATTTATGGTCAATAGCTTGACCTTACAATCTTGGAAACTCAACCAGGATCCATGATGAGCAGCTTTCTTCCACCGTTCTTATTCAACATCAGCTTCTTAGCTTGTAGATAAGCTATATGTTGGAAGATAATGAAATGGACATAACCTATCAAAGTAAGGAAACCTAATAAGCTTAGTAATGTCCTTTTCAGTGAAAAACTGCCAACTAAGTCAAAAATAATGAAACCCCCTAAATCTTCCATCGAATCCAACAGCTTATTCAGTAAAAAGGTGAACTATTCACTTTCTTCCTCAATCACCTTTGTCTCCTTTGCTTCTTTCACTTTGCGAATAGAGACATCTATATCTTTTTGAACCTTTACCACTATTGTCATCTATTTATCCTGCTCTTGCTCCTTTAATGATGTGACTACATCAATTTGCACAAATGGTATGTTTAATGGGTAAGGAGGAGGAATATAGGGAGGGTCCCTATTCTTTTTAAACTTTTCTTAATCCTTTACTAGGTAGGTTTCTTCTTGGTTTTCTAGTGGTTCTTCTAGATTTTTCCCACTCCTAAGTGTGATAGCCTTAACTTGCTCTTTTGGATATACTTCTATGTTGTTTGAAAGAATTCCTACACTTCTTGTAGATAACATATTGGTAAGCTATTCCACTTGAACTTTCATGTGGAGGATAGAAGAGGCACGAGTCCTTATTACTTAGGCAATTTGCCCTTCTAACCTCTTCTGGGCCTCATCAATACTTATAAGCTTGTCCATAATCTTATCCAGTTTGGAAATAGTCATTGTATTCATTTTAGAAATCATGATTTTTTTGAAATCCATATTACTCATGATTTCTAAAATGAATCCCAGCATTGTTAGATCAATGAAAATTTGAGGGATTCAACCACCTCAAATTGTATGTGTTTGAATAAGGATTGCTATCTCCCTGACCAACTTGTGCTTCATTAAAATTGAATTGCTCCATATTGTTGTTTTCCCTAAGAAATAATCAATTGTGATATAGCTATCTTTTCCACATTACTCATCATTGTGCTAAATTGCTTTGAATGGAGAGGAAGAGGTGGCTTTCAATTTATTTAGTTTCTTGGTTACCTTAGTGTGCAATATTGTCACTGAATTTGTAGCAGTCATTCCTTTTAGATCCTGAAAGGCTGTCTGCTGTCTACTTCATTATGATGTCTAAAGACAACTATTGTACGCCCTCTCTTCTAACAGATAATGTGTTGATTCAACTGTTTTCCTCTTAGATGATCCTCTAGCAACTGCATCTATGGTGCCCCTCGTGAGTGGATTAACTCCATTATAGAAGGTTTTCGAAAGGAATTTATTAGGTAGGTTATGATGAAGATATCTCCGTTGCAACTGCTTATACTACTCCCATAGTTTATATAAAGACACTGATTGAACCAGATTCATACTATAAATTGGCCCTGCTTTCTTAAGTAATTATGCATTTGTTGACTCCTAATTCATGA
>JANJEY010000008.1:55199661-55218142 GCA_024703695.1 Erythroxylum cataractarum
TTTCAATGATTTTTGCTTGTTACCGATTATAAGATTGTTACCCACAGGCTTTAAGCTCACCCCCCCCCCCAATCTCCTCCTACAGATTCAAGTGATGAGCAAGATATCGAGTAGGTCAAAAGGGCAAGGTAGCATTCCTCATTTTGATTATTTTGTATTTTGAAACAAGTTTGTAAAGCAGGGCTTTAGTTGCATTTTGAGCAAATCCTGTATCTTTTGTATTTTGGGATGTCAATGTATTAATGTATTTGCGGCTTGAAATGCCCATTAAAGCCTTATAAAAAATTTTATCTTTTGATGCAAATGGAATATGTTTACGTATTTACTCGTGACTCTCTCAAGTTTATACGTTGAATTTTTCAATTTTCATAAAGGAAACTTCGCTTTCTGACTTCAGGGAAAAATCTGGGTTAATCTAAGCTGATTTAGGCAAATGTGCCTTATAGTAAGTTGTAAATCTTTCTGGCATCTTTCCAACAGTAGTTAGCATGAAAATTTTGGACATCTAAGCTGAAAGTCAGGGTCCTTATAAGGGAAGAGGTGCAAGAGAGGAGTTGTATCTTCTGCCTTCTTGTTTCTTCTGTGATGACGTCAACTCCTTCTGTGTTTTCCTTGTGATGACATCATCTTCTTCTGTGTTTTGTATCGTCTGTTTTTTGCATCTTCTGTTTTATTGTTCATGAACTTCTTCTGTGTTACTGTTCATGAACTTCTTATATGTTACTGTTCATGAACTTCTTCTCTGTTACTGTTCATGAACTTCTTCTGTGTTACTGTTCATAAACTTCCTTCTGTGTTTTGCTCCTTCTGTGTTTCTCCTTCTGTGTTTCTCCTTCTGTGTTTCACTCCTTCTGTGTTTCGCTCCTTCTGCGTTTCGTTCCTTTTGAGTTTCGCTTCTTCTGAGTTTTCTTCCTTTAGTCTTTTGTTCCTTCTGAGTTTTACTTCTTTTGTGTTTTATTGACGTGTCTTTTTCTGTGTTTTGCTGACATGTCTTCTTCTGTGTTTCGCTTCTCCTGTCATTTGCTTCTTTTGTCTTTTCGCTCCTTTTGTCTTTTGTTTCTTCTATCTTTTGCTTCATATGTCTTTTGCTTCTTTTGTGTTTTTGCTTCTTTTTCCTTTTTGTTCCTTCTGTCTTTTGCTTCTTCTGTGTTTTGCTTCTTCTGCCTTTTTGTTTCTTCTACCTTTTCGCACCTCTGTCTTTTGCTTCTTCTGTCTTTTGCTTCTTCTATGTTTTGCTTCCTCTGTCTTTCGCTTCTTCTACCTTTTCGCTTCTTCTGTCTTTCGCTTCTTCTGCCTTTTCGCTTCTTTTGCCTTTTCGCTCCTTCTGTCTTTTGCTTCTTCTGTCTTTTGCTTCTTCTGTGTTTTCACTTCTTCTGCCTTTTCTCTTCTTCTGCCTTTTCACTCCTTATGTCTTTTGTTTCTTCTATTTTTTGCTTCCTCTGTGCTTTGCTTCTTCTGTGTTTTATTTCTTCTGCCTTTTCACTCCTTCTGTCTTTTGTTTCTTCTGTCTTTTGTTTCTTTTGTGTTTTGCTTCTTCTGCCTTTTTGCTTCTTCTGTAATGACGTCATCTCCTTTTGTGTTTCTTCTGTGATGACGTCATCTTCTTCTGTGTTTTGTTTCGTCTGTATTTTACTTTTTCTATCTTTTACTTCTTCTATCTTTCGCCTCCCCCTATCTTCTGTTCCATTTCCAGCCCTCTACAGAGGATAGAATCCGTCTCCAGGTTCTTCCTCAAAGTTGTAAGTCTCCAAGCCTTCTTTGGAATCGTCCTAAGAGGATCTTAACCCGATAATCCTAATGTCAGTTATGCTAATTGTCCCAAGGCTGTGCAAAATGATTAAGGTCAATATCTGTTAGTAAATAGTAAAAGTAAGTCTTCGTGGTGGGGCACGCCACCCTTGCGGGACACATGTCCAGATGTCCCTTAGGACGTCGGCCTCGTGACCCTCAAGGGTGGGGTGTCCAACATCCCCAACGGATTCAGGATAGTTATCAATGAGCCCGATACAGGATAGTTATCGATGAGTCCGATATGGGACAATTATTAATGAGCCCAATACGGGACAGTTAGGCACTCGGTCACAATAAAGTTATAAATTGAAAGTGAGTCTCATGTGCATTGCATATGCATGATGTGAATAATTGTAATGAGTTGAATGTGAAATGTGGAATGAATGATCAAGTGATATATGCTTAAGTCAATGTGTAATATATGTGACTTGGTCTGATTAATTGATGAATTGAGCATGTTATGTGATTGAGTGAGCCATCGAGGATGGTCACTCACTGAGTTCGCAAAAACTCACCCAAAATTTTGCAATATTTTTCAAACTCAGAAGAGTACACAGTTAGGCAAACGTGAGTGTAGCCACTGCATACAATTGAAAGATAGAGGTCGAGATCAGTTGGCATCTACATTTATACTTTCTTATTTATATATTCCATAACTTTTGTATAATGTGTATTTGAATACATTTCTGCATGTAATAACTTTCCATATTGGAAAGGTTTGTAAATGAGAATGAATTGGTGTTGGGATCGGGTCCGCGATTTGGGGCGCTCGGCGCGGGCGAGACCCGAGGGGCCGCCTCGGGATTCGGGGATCCGGGGCCCGGGCCCAACAATTGGAGTGTAGTGTTAACAAATGTGATTTTTATGTTATGAAAGAAAAGATTAGGCCCGATTTTGATTATTGATTTCCACATATGCTTATATAGAAAAAAAATTACTGAGTTTTGAATATTTGATCGTTCTAGCATACCATCCTTGTAGGGCACAAACTTGAATATCACTCAGGATGTCGGGTATGTGTCTTGTGAGAGTGGGGTGCTACAGGGGGGGACGATTTGCGTACAACTGTGAGACTTTGTAAGTGAAATAGCACCAAAGATGAGCTAGTAATGTCGGAGGGACCAATAACAAGATCAAGAGCCAAGAAGTTCAAAAAAACACTTCAATCCTACATGGACTGAATTGCAAATGATAGGAAATCTCAAGAGATAATGAGGGATAATGACAAGATAACTAATCAAGTTGGGTGGAATGAGCAAGAAGACTTTCCTTCTTATTTAATTAATTATTTTACGTTAGAAGCATAACTTTCGGCTGCCCACTACTTATGTCTTGAGTTTGTTTAAAACTTTTAGGTTTAATGGGTTGTATTTTAGAAATATTAGTTTGGGCTTTAATTATTTTTATTGGAGGTCCATGTTTCTTTTATGTAGTTAGGTTTTCTTTCTTTTCAAGGGTTATAAATACATTATAATAAATATTGTTTAAGGTTAGATTGGATGAATAACGAATTCTTAAGGGAGGATTTATTGTCTTCTTCTATTACATCAAGAATATAATTCTTATCAAGGTAAAAACTTGTGGCGAATTTATATTCTTGTTTTCGAATCAAACTTATTATATGCGTTTCCTTTCTTATAATTGATCGAGGGTTCAATAGGGTTGGGAATTTCTTCTTGTTCATGTTCTATCCAAAGTGTGTTTAAGGAATTTCGGGTTCTTTAGCCTTGAGATTCCACATTACAGTGATCACTAGTAATTACCTTTCTCCTATTATCTAGCCTACTAATTGAAAGTTGATTTTTAATAAGGAAAATAAAACTTAAACACCTAAATTAAAATAGGAAACAATAATGAACAAAAAAAAAAGGAAAAACCTTAGAGAACTCAATATTAAAGATTAGTTTCTACGTGATGAATTCCTCTAAAACCATTTAATAATTAACTTTTTATCATGCAATTATTTTATTGACTATTGGAACGTGAAAATTCATATCTTATATTAATAACTCTCTCGAGACTATTAAACACTAATCCATAGGGTGATTAACTAAATTCTTTCTAGTTAAAGTTCCTAGGATTGCATTATCAATTTATGAATTTCGCTATTAGGTTTAACCTTAATCTAGTGGATTTATATTGACCTATCTCTAGATTTGTAATCAACTCTTTTCAATTATGGTAGATTTATTCATACACAGGATTTCTCAATCTCTACATTATGAAATCAGATTATGTACTAATATTCTAGATTTATTAAAGCATATATAAAATACATAATTAAATCACAATAGATCAATCAACATAATTGATTTTATCTTAATCTCTCATTAAATATTTATTAACAAATATTAATAAAAAATTATTGTGCTCTATTAAATAAGAATATATCATGTAAATTTATTTCTATTATATATTTAGTTAATAAAATTATGACAATGGAACAGGATAGAAGCAAATTCAATTAAAATTTTATAATGTGTGAAAACCAAAAACACAGAAAAAAATTCAATCCAACGAATTTTTTTATTGAATTTGAATGGAAACTGTCGTTTAAGATAAGTGCTTACACACCCTTATGATAAAATATTTTTCATAATTACTTTATCGGTGCCCACATGGGAGTACAAACTGGACTAATTAGCTAATACATTAAAAACATTATCATAACTTCCCTCTCGCCATATACAGACAGCAAAGGGAGAACAAAGATCATGAAAACATACGTGTACGCATAAGACTAATAACATGCAGCGTTCAACCCCACTTTTCAACAAATATTGAAGAATACTAAACCAGTTCATGAAGATAATTACTCGAGGCTGGTGGGATGGCACTTAGGGGAGGTAAATGCTGGAATGACTGAAGGGCTACTTTACATTGGGTTTACAAATTCCTTTTTCCTTGTTTGTTTCAAAGAAATAAGCAGTAATATATATAACAAATACAAATATGAAAAGAAACTAAAAGAACTCGAACACAAGGAGAGGACTCTACAAAGGCAACAAAATGCCCACTTCGGACAAATATAACTTCACATTCTCATCCTCTAGGCGCTTTCAGCAGGAATCTGACCCATTATACCAAAGCTGTTGCCTTGCTTAGGCCTCCACTCAGTTCTTGCTCTCACGATCTCTGCTCCATCCTCCAGCCGAAGCAAATGCTGGCATTCAATCTCACCAGCATTCCCTAGATGACCGACTCCACCGCTCGCAATGGCAGTCAGAGACTGAAGCACTGAGTCTCTATCACACTCCCTGCGGTATTCCAGAGTTATGGCAGAAAGCTCATGACTCTCCAGGATTGCTGGTGGAGCACTCTGCAACAGTCCAACAAACCCAAAGGAAGATTTATACTTGGGAAAATAGAAAAAAAAAAAAAAAAAACAGGGTAACGCAGACCACAATGATTAGTTCTCTACCATGTGGTGTGGAAAAAGGAAGATCTTTTTCTTTTCATTTCTTCATTCTAAATTGAAGTTGACAGATGGTATGGCTGTGGCTGAGCTATATGCCACATTATTAAACTGAAAAAAAATATTTTTAAAAACGAGCCCAAAAAGACTAAAATGTTCCTATCCTATCGAGCTGCCCAATAATTGCTGATTATGACGTGATTAATAGTGCAAGTTGACAAAGCTGGATTTCCAGGTATCTTCTATATGTCCAACACAATCGCTTAAGTTGTATAACCGATGGCCATTCTTAATAGGCGATATCATGAATATTTATATGTCATTTACATACAAAAATTTTTGTTGTCCAACTCTGCAGCAGATTTTGGGGCTATATACCTCAAATAATGGAGATTCTGCAGAGTTCAGGCAAGAGACACAACGGGCTATCAGACACATTTTGAAAACATATAGAGTGGGGTTAGTTACCTAATGGGGGTACCTTTTTGTACTAGAAAGTACTGCCTTACTTGCACTCGAATTTGTTACTACAGTTTTATCATTTTTTAACTCTTGAATTCATTTCTTACCAAGAAGAAATTGGCACAAAAATGATGAATTGAGATAAAAGAGCATTAATAAACAACTATTCTGGATAGGTAGTTGAAACTTTTTTTTGCTGGTGAAATCACATTACCTCAAGGATCCAGCCAATATACTTCACATTGTTGACGTGCTGGTTGACATCTAAATCATGCCACCGAGGCTGCAAATCCACAAAAACATCATCAATATAACACATCACCTGATAGTTATCTACAAAGCTTTTAATAAGGTTCACTTACTGCTAAACCATTACGAACATAGTCTGCCGTGTTATCGTCAAGTTTTGGCAGCTTTCGGCCATCATCAGCAACAACCGGACCAGCATCAAAAAGAAAAGGCCATATTTCTCCTCGAACTTCTTCAGGAATTTTAGATAGCCTCCTTGTCACTTTATTCATCATCACCATCACACTGCAAATTATCAATAAATAAATAAGAGAGAGCATTCCAACTAGTATTCCGCACCTCAAGGATACGCTTCAAAACACTGGAACAAGGACTTTTGTGCAAAACATTATACCTGGAGGCTCTGGTAAGAGTTTCACCAGTTCTGTAGTCTCGAACAAGCCAATCACGTCGCAAACCATTCCTCCCTGAGGAACTTGACCAAGTATCAACTTGAACAACATCATCCCTGCAAGAAAAAAATCAAGTTCAGTCCATAGAATTCTGTTATTGCTTCCATGATAGTGCAAAGTGGCTCTGCACTAGCAACTTGACTCAGGAACATAAACGCGATTTAATCTGCTTTTAAATAACTACAGAAGAACATATTTAACTTTGATTATAATCCAATGTTGACAAAAAGAAATGCAGATGGAACAGTACACTTGCATAGAATATATCCGTAAAGTTGTCAGAGGTGTAACTACCTGTCCACACCCCAGCAACTTTAATAGTTCAAATGTAACTTAAGTTACACAAGAAAATACAAAATAAACATGATACTTTCTGAGGGAAAAGGAAATTTGGGAGTAACAATTACCCAAAGAATATCCAAACTAAATCAATTTGAGAGCACTAAAGATATGAGATGAAATATTGAATTAAACATTGGATGCTAAGTATGCCCGCTTAACCTCAGATGGCAATCTGTAGTACTTCAACTCACAAGAACAACTTCAGAAGAATACAGGAAAGTAGCTGTCACTGACCAGGTAGGATACCGATGCACTAAAACCTGCATCCGAGTAACAACCCATATCAGGTTCCGTTTACACATCTCAGGTGTTGAACCAAACCCATCACCAAGTAGTCCAACGGTCTTGACATGATTGAGAGCTGTTTCCTGGCAGCACCAAAGTAGAGAACAAGACTCTAGGGGTTAGAACAAATTCATAACCCATTTGGTATATCAAATAACAAAATCGTGGATCTTGCCTCTCCCAGTACCTGCAAATGATTCATGAGCGTTTCTATAGACGCTGTCCGATCAGCACCAATTTCATAAGATCTGATAGAGAAATTCTGACGGAACACAAGGCCATCCTGAACAATTTTGCCAAGGCCAAGAGGGTCGATGAGCATGTCAGGTCTCCTTGGCTTCCAATCAAGCATCATCCACTGTTTCTCTGCAGCCAAGAATATTGTTGTGATTGCAGCAAGGAGCATACTCCAGTCAGGCAACTGGTTGATAAAAGTCCTAGGGGGCGGTGGTGATGGATTATCATTCTCAGTCTTGACATTTTCCACAGTTGATGTCAAACCTACCGTGGATCCATTTATCTTAGGAGCAGCAGCATTCGCCTTGACCTGTAAACCCCAAGATGAGGTTTTCTGTTTGATGCCTCCCAAACTCGTAGATCCACTGCCTTGCTTATTGGGCTTGGCATCTGAAGATGGAGAAGGAACAGCAAAGAACGAGGAAGTAGCTGCTGTCGCAACCATCATGCAACTTGTAGAGTTGGGAAGCACTTCAACCCTCCTACTTCTGCAAAGGATATGAATAGCACATCAGATATATATTACAGTGAAAGACAGCCAAGATGTTTACTTTGCTACTTGAAAACATAATTGAGAAAGAAAAAAAAACCACAATCAAATGATCACTAGGCTTTCTTTGATAAGCGCTCTACACGTTTAAACAATTTCAAACAGCAAAGCATAACAAAGATCCATGTAATTTACTTTCAGCTCGAAATCTTGCAGTTAAATCCCAGCTCAAATTACAATCTCCATTCTAACCAATAACGACATCAAAATTAAAGACAAAGAAAAAAGGAAGTTAATTGATCACGAAAAATTACGGAGAAGACAGTTGATAAGAAAAGAAGAGTTTACCAGAAGAGTGTTTGAATTTACCCAAAGAAATTACGTTATATACGCATTGGCAGTATCAGAAAGGAAAATAAAATCAATTACGAAATAAAGAAAAAGGCCAACTCGTATCTTAATATTTGAATAGAAAGACGACTAGATCTGGTCATTTAAGCACACATTAGCGTATATTTCACAACGAAGAAGGCTTTTTTAAAAAGAACGGAGAAAGCAAAGAAGACAAAAGCAATTGAAAAGTCATTTGCACTTTTCGGTGCGATAGAAAGAGAGCTGAGAAACCTTGCGCACCTGCGTTTGGTTGTCGAGAAACGCGTGAAAAAAAAACTAAAAAGGAAAACTGAAAATTGAAAACCTCAGATCTCCTTCAGAAACCTAACTTAAACACAATCATTCCGCCGGATTACGCTCAAATTGTCTCTACATCAAGTAGAAACCAAAAATACAACAAAGAAAAAGAACATTTTGAAAACTGCACCATCACCATCCTCTCATTACAAAGCATCCAACCAAACAGAAAAAGACCAGTCGGCCTTTCAAAAGATCAAAGGAGAAAACGAAGAGAAAGCCAAGGAAGATCTCGGAGTGAGGGTGTACCTTACACAACCAGCGAAAAGCAGCTCAACAAACAGGAGCTAAAATGGAAAGACGTAAAAAGAAGGGAATGGAAAGGGCTAAAGAGTCATTTTTGAATGTGCAAAAACAACCTCTCCTGAATTTCTTTTCCTCCTCCCTGCAGTTTGCCCTATTCCAATGTCTTCCTCGTCGTCGCTGCCGCCTTTTATAATAGGATTAACTAATAAATATTTAAAAAAAAAAAAAAGAAATTTAGGGCCAGCGGTTATGTGGTGTTGGTGGTGGCAGAGAAACTAAGGGCAGCGACATGCTTCCATACTGTCCACCTGGACCTCCCGCCTTTTGTTTTCTTTTACATTCAAAATAAATAAATAAATAATCCTCTTACCTTGGATTAAGTCCAAAATTTAAAATTTTACCTTATTCGAATTAGAACTCTTGATAACTTAAAAGTTGAAGCAACAAGTTGAAGTAAAGTCTCTCCTTTTTTTTACATTACTTTGCCCACAAAAAGGAAGGGATGCATTAAATTTTTGACCAAAACTGCAATGAAAGTGTAACCTTGGGCTCCTTTAGTGATTTCTATGTTACATCTTAATAGCATGTAAAGAAAAAGAAACTATGTCTACGGATCGATTTCTTGCAAGCAATGCATTAGTGGGAGGAATAAAACTGAAGATGTTATATATATATATATATATTGGTTTAGGTGGTGATTTTCGCTTTCTTATTACTAAAAATACATAACTTGTTAATTTATTGTATAATGTTTTTCACGTTAAAAAGTTTTCATAAAATTTAATCTTATCCTTTCTAAATTTTGCATAGACACCCAACATCAACTTTTAATAAGACCACAGTTTTTATTCAGATTTATTAAATCTTATCCGCACATTTATTTATTATTTACATAAATTTGTGAACAAAAATAAAATTAAATAACACTTAATTGAAACACTATAACATAAATAGAAAATAGTGACTCGTAATGCTCAAAGGTGTTGTCAATTGTTTAAGACTTTTTTGTGAAATTTGTTCATTCTGAGCATAACGGCAACAGGTTCATTCCGCACAACTCTTCTTGTACGAGTATTAATACATAACACACAAATAGAAATTTGTTAATTGGAGGACGGTTCTATTTCCGTCTAAAATCACACTTTTGTACTTTACCAAGTTTTATGTAATGTAATTGGAAACCGGTTGTAACTATCTTTTGCCTTGTTGGGAAATTTCTTCACACTTATTCATGCTTGCTATTCTATCATATGTTAAATATACCCCATATTTTATTTATATCTTACAACTACTTAATTGATTGTAAATTAGTGATATAATTAATTAGGATATTCTTTATCTTACCTGGTTTGGGTGGGCTCGCATCATTGAGTTTTGTCCTCTCTGGTCACGTCGAGTTCTTGATTTGACCCCTCCATATTTGTTTAAATAACTAATGTACAAGATAATGTATTTTCGATAATATATTTTATAAATGATATTATGGTGAGATTATAACTAATCTGTAAGACATTAACAAAACGACAAACTACCAAACATTACATATTTCTTTTATCTCATAAACTAAAATATGAATATATTATTATATAAATAAATTTTCATTTAAAATATTATTTATGCATATGTGAAAATTCTCATTATCATAATTGTGTAAGAAATCTTTTGACTTTAGATCTCAAAGGTATTTTATAAAAGAATTATTATATTTTGATATTACATATAAGTTACCTAATAATTAGATATAATATGAACTATATCAAAATGATCAATATAAAATTATTCATCTTAAAATGATTAAGGAGAATATTTTATTGTTCTTGATTAATATTAATTTAAAAAGTTATTAGTTAAAGTGGAATGACAATTTAAAATATTTTCCAATGGTATTAAAAGAATTAGTTACTAATTTTAGAGTACTAATGTGATTAGATTCATATAAAATAAACATTAATTCTAAATTCTTTATCTATTATGTTTTACAAAAATAAAAATTATACATTGAAAGGTTAGTTAAAAGTATTTTAATATTCCTAATATTTGGAGGGTTATGATACGTTGCTAAATGTCAATCTTAATATATTAATTATTTAAGTAAAAAAATAAAATTAATGAAAAGTTTAATTTGATCTATTTTAAATACGATTTAAGAATATAATTTAATATCTATTGCTATCATATTGAAGAATCTAATAAATTACATGTAAAAATTGAACAAAAGGGAAAAATAATTTAATCAAGTTAGATTTTATTGTAAAATTTAAGAAATTTTAATATTAAACATAAATATTTGATAAACAAGTACTAATATTAGATTACGTAAATATATTAGAAAAAGAGTAAACTCTCGACTCAAGCATATTGATAGGTATTTTCTTTAAAAAAAACCTAATAACTTAACAAAAATAGGAAGGGACATAGCATAGTATATTTATTAAAGGAAATAGAATTATTCCATATATTTATGTAATCTGTGTATAGTTGTATTAGGAATCATTAAGAGCATGATATACGGACTTCGTTACATAGAGATGATATAGGAATAGTATTTTCCTATAAAAAAACCTAATAACTTAACAAAAATAGGAAGGGACATAGCATAGTATATTTATTCAAGGAAATAAAATTATTCCATATATTTATGCTATCTGTGTATAGTTGTATTAGGAATCATTATGAGCATGATATACGGACTTCATTACATAGAGATAATATAGGAATAATTCTTGTAATTAGCAAGTATTTAGGAACCATTCCCATAAAATAACTTTTCCTCAATTTTATAAATCTCATATGTTTTTACTAATATAATATACAAAGAAATTCTCAATTATTTTTCTCCTCTTTTCTCATCAGTTTTACATGGTATTAGAGAGCCAATCCTGGTGACCCTAAAATCAAAACACCTTTCACAAAAAACACAATATCATGAGTAAACAACCATAGAGATAACAATTGATATTGCAAATCCACTAGCTTTACACCCCTCTAATCATCTTGGAATTGTTCTAGTCACCAAACCTCTTGAAAGGTACAATTATGGGCAATGAAGTCGTGCTATATGCATCAGTCTTAGTGCAAAGAATAAAATTGGATTGATTGATGGATCCATTAAGGCTCCATCATCCATAGATCCAAAATTCCATATGTGGAGATGGTGCAATGATATGGTATTGTCATGGATCCTAAATGCAATTCATCCTGATTTATCAGGAAGTGTTATCTATGCTGTAATAGCAACAAAAGTTTGGGAAGACCTTAAAGAGTGTTTTTCAAAATGAAATGATTCAAGAATCTTTCAAATTTGATAGGAAATTGTTGAACATCGACAGGGACAACAATCAATCTCTGTTTACTATACTAAGATGAAGGCTCTTTGGGATGAATTAGCTTCATATCACAACCCTCTAAACTGCACCTTTGGAGGCTTGAAAGGCCTTACTAAATGAGAAGAGAAGGAAAGGGTTATGCAATTCCTTATGGGCTTGAATGAGTCAGATGCAATTGCACGTGGATTAAATTTAATGATGAGTCCTTTGCCAGATACTTGTAAGACATATACTCTTATACTTCAATAAGAAAGGAAAACAGATGTAGCTACTAAACATAAACCAAATAAAGGCTACCATGTGATGCAATTCTCTCATTCTCAATCTTCCAAGCTGCAACAAAACTGGACTCCATGAAAACAAGTGTAGCCATTGTGATCGAGATGGTCACCTTATTGATCATTGTTTTTACTTACATGGATTCATAGTGGGTCATAAATTACATGGAAAGAATGTGAAACTAAAAGGAAAGAAGGTTGCTACCCACAACACTCAAACCAACATCATCGAATCATCCAAAAGTCTAACTAGAGAAGGGAAGAGATTCACCACCGAGGAATACAATCAAATCATGGCCTTACTTCACAAAGGAAATGGTAATGATCAGCACTTTGCAAACGTCACAGGTACACTCAAACCCACTACTCAACATGGTCCACTTTCCACTTTATATTGGATTATTGATAGTGGTGCGATAGATCATATAACCAAATCTCTACTCACACACAAAAAATCAAGCACCCATTGTGATTATGTGGAATTACCTGATGGTGGTAGAGCAGAGATTAAGTCCATAAGCTCTATCAAATGATTTTTGGACTTAGTACTTGATAGGGTACTATATGTTCTAAAGTTTAAAGTAAATTTACCATCAGTTAGCAAACTTACACAAGCATTGAGGTGTAATGTAATATTTTATCCTGAATTTTGTGTGGTACATGATGTGGTTACAAAGAAGACGATTGGCCTAGGCAAGCAATATAACGGTTTGTACTACCTCACACCTAATCAAAATTCACATCTTACATTTAACATCCATTACACTTCCAATCTTTGACATCAATGATTAGGACACCCTTCATTTGCTCCTCTTCAATAATTATCAAAGAAAATTCCAAAAATCTTGTTTGATCCTTAATATGTTTGTGACATTTTTCCTTTAGCCAAACAAACACGTTTACACTTTCTCATAGTTTCATTTCTTTAGTGACACCTTTTAATTTAATTCACTGTGATATTTGAGGACCTTACAAAGTTAATTATCATATTGGAGCATGATATTTTTTGACTATTGTAGATGATTTTTCTCATTTTACTTGGGTTCACCTTGTGAGATTTAATTCAGAAAGAATTTTTATTTAAAATATTTCTTTTCATAGGTTAAAACTCAATTTTAATGTGAAATTAAAGCCCTTCAATTTGACAATGGGATTGAATTTACATCCATGCATTCTTTTCTAATGATCATGGCATTTTTTCCAGCACTCTTACCCTTGCACACCCCAATAAACAGGAGAAGTAGAGCGCAAACATCATCACCTTTTAAATGTGGCTCGTGCACTTCGATTTCAAGCAAATTTACCTTTAAAATTTTGGGGAAATAGCATACAAACAATCTATTATCTCATAAATCGCCTACCTATACCTTTATTATCTCATAAGTCACCCTATGAAGTCTTACACAAAAAGCCACCCATTTATTCACATATTCGAGTTTTTCATTGTTTATGATATGTAACAAACCTCTACCCCATACATAACTTTGATGTGCGTGCTCGTCATTGCATATTTATTGGTTATCCTCATGATTAAAAGGGATATCAAGTATATGACCTTGATACAAAGGAATGTTTTACCTCCTGAGATGTCATTTTTTATGAACACGTTTTTTCTTTTTCCTCCACTTTCCCAAAAAATCAATCTGATTACCCAAATTTACCCGTCCCACTTGATCAAGTCACCCAATTCCTCCCTGAGCAACCAACACCTCCCACCTAATCTCTAACAACTCAAACCCATGCAACAATGAATGTAGACAACACCACTAGTCTTCTCTCATCGATCCAAAAAAATCTTTCTCCCTCTGTCAACTTCTCACTTGCCACAGAATCCTCACAAACTCCTCTTCGTCGCTCAAGTAGATCTACTAGGGCCCCGCCTTATCTCCAAGATTACAAAGTCAATCATGTTATATCGCTTACACCAGGAACAACCTCTTCTTCCACCTCTGGTACAAGATATCACATCCATCGATATCTTTCTTACTCAAACTTTTCTCACGCTCAATGAACATTTGTGAATAGTTTCTCTCAATTGGTTGAACCAATCTCCTATAAACAGGCTGGTCAAGATGTTATGTGGGTTGACGTCATGCCGACAGAAATTTGTGCTCTTGAGGAAAACAACACGTGGACCATGGTCTCTCTTCCTCTTGGCCATAAAGTCATTGGGTGCAAAAGGGTTTTCAAAATTAAATACAATTTTGATAGCTCGATTGAACATTATAAGGCTTGCCTCGTTGCCAAAGGCTTCACACAACGGGAATGGATCGACTATACAGAAACCTTTGCCCCGGTACCAAACTCATTATTGTGCGTTGTCTTTTGGCCATAACTATTGTTCAAAATTGAAGTCTTCACCAAATAGATGTTCAAAATGCTTTTCTTCATGTAGAACTCTTTGGAGAAGTTTACATGCAATCCCCACTGGATTTTTTCGACAAGAGGAGTAGCTTGTATGTTGACTTAATAAATTTTTATACGACCTCAAACAAGCTTCACGAAGTTGGTTCAACAAATTTTCATCTTCAATATGCAAAATTAGTTTCAAGCAATCAAAGGCAGATTACTCTTCATTCACTAAAGTACATGGTGGCACTGTCATTGCTATATTGCTTTATGTCGATGACATGATTATCACAGGGAATAGTGAAGAAATGATCAATGACCTTAATAGGTTTGTAAACAACAAATTTCATATTAAAGATCTAGGTCCTTTGAAGTTTTTTCTTGGGGTTGAAGTTGCACATTCTAAGGTTGGAATTTCTATTTGTCAACGGATATATTTCTTAAACATGTTAAAAGAAGTTGGCCTGCTTGGGGCAAAGCCCGCCAAATTTTCAATGGAGTAAAATCTCAAGCTGACTCTATCTGATGGAGAACTCCTTAAGGATCCAACTCATTATCACAAGATAGTAGGGAAGCTAATTTTTCTTACTATAACAAGGTTAGAAATTAGTTATGTTGTCTCTACTCTTAGTCAATTTATGCAACAACCAAGAAAGACCCATCTTGATGTTGTATATCGTCTTATTCGATATATAAAAGGAGCACCAGGCCAAGGGTTATTCTTTCCATCATATGGACAATTAAAATTGACTGGATATTGCGATGCAGATTGGGCTGGATGCCCGACTACTTGGCGATTAGCGACGGGGTATTGTATCTTCCTTGGTCAAGCTCTTGTGTCATAGAAAAGTAAGAAACAAACAATTGTCTAGATCCTCCGCATAAGCTGAATACAGATCTATGGTAGCTATCACTTGCGAACTTACTTAATTGAGGTACTTGTTACGAGATTTGCATGTTGAACATCATAAACCTTCCAAAAAAAATATGATAATCAATCAACCGTGCATATTGCTAAAAATCCAGTATATCATGTACAAAGTAAACATATTGAGTTGGATTGCCATACGGTTCATGAATGAATTAAAAATGGAAAAATTGAGAATACTTATGTTCAAGCAGGACACCAAATTGCTGATATACTCACAAAACCATTGAGACAAGTGGCTTTTCAATCACATCTTAGCAAGTTGGAAGTTCTTGACATTCACACTCCAACTTGAGGAAGAGTATTAAAGGAAAGAAAATTATTCCATATTTTTTGCAATCTATGTATAGCTATATTAGAACCATTATGAGCATGATATATAGACTTTATTGCATAGAGATAATATAGGAATAATTCTTGTAATTAGCAAGTATTCAGAAGCCATTGAAGTAGAATAGCTTTTTCCCAAATGTATAAATCTCATATGTTTTTACCTATACAGTAATTGAGAGATTCTAAATTATTTTTCTCCTATCTTCTAATCATTTTTTACAATATTGGTATGTCCGTATATGTACATTGGATCCGGAATGTACTTTAGTACTTTTGTTTTGTTTATACATCCACATAGATGAATGGTTGGCCATTTAATTTCTTGTATTATCCAATATGTTGATTTGAAGTTCCAAATTACGTTAGAATCCTTCCGTTTGTGTATAGTATAATAATCACGGATTTTAAAATCCTAATACTATATGAGTTTCAAAATTTAAATCCAAACAAAACCAATCCCTCGGTGCTTCTCTTCTTCAAGGAGCCACATAGGGTAGTCTCAACTCTCAAGGATTTTTGACCATTCAGTCCAAATATAAAAAGGTGGGAGTAGCTCACCAATCTATCCTTAAAGGCCGCTTAAGAAATTGAATTTGAATGAAAAAACAAACTTGGCTTCGCCAAAGAATAAAAGTAAGAAGAAAACAACGTTGAAAGGTTAAACGTACCTCTCTTTTCAGTCAAACGTCCACTTCCTAGATCCTTGCTGGCCTAATTAACTTGATGACTTTTGAGGGATGAAAATTAGAGTCCTTTGCACGTGCACAAACATTCAAATACTTTTAATAAAACAGAATTATGAAATTTACATATTACGTGGATGAATTCAACTGTACATTGTGTTAAGTTTCAAGTCATACCAACGTAGATATGATATCTAAGAGGGAGCAAATCGGGAATCGGGTATGTTTTCACTGTCAGGGTATTTGTTTATATGACGGTGAGTATTGGCCGGTAAGCTAAATCTTGAGTGGCTGTCTGATGTTTTTGACCAACTGGCTTCACAAAAAGCATCTTGCTTGTAAAGAAATTAAAATTTTCTGTCTAATATTATTCTGTTTTATAAAATTTTAATCATTTATTTTATGAAATTTATGCGAGATTCATATGAGGTCTACATAAAATTTACATAAATAAACGACTAAGATTTATTAAATACAATAAGATACTATAATATTAAACAAAAAATTTAGACTCTTTTGACAAGCTTATAACGTCAAAGTCTCCATGTCTAGACGTTTCCGAAGACACCTAAACAGCCAGCTGGGGCATTTACTTTAGTGGCAATCTCGTTGGATAAGGGTCGAATGATAAAGTGAGAAACAGTTTGGAAACACAGAGGAACTACACCGAATTAAAGAGGCTTCTAAGAACATGCAGGGTGGTCCCCAACCGGGCCCATGTACAGTGAAAGATTGGTTCCGTTGGGCCATAGCTGTGAACTTCCCTCTAATCAATAAAGGGCAAAGATTCGCTTTTTCCGGCAGATTACTGGAAAATAGCAGCTCGGTCAGGTTTACGGTACCGTTTCAAGCGTGTTATCCAATTCGTCTGCTAGGGAATGGCGAGAAATGATCATATTGACGAATACAAAAATATAGTATTCAAATTAAATCGTCCACAAAAAATGACGGTCTTTCTCACAACACTAACATTATATTGCCTGTTGATATCAGGCTTCCCTTTTCTATCAGCATCTTTGTTTTTGTTTGTTTTTGTTTTCTAACAGTGATAAGTAGTAGGCCACTTGGCAAGAGTTTGTTTACCATCGGTACCATGTTTTTTTACAAATGTCATAATGCAGTTTCGGTTTTGTCGGAATTTGAAGCTATTGTGCCTATGCATTAGAGACACAGATCAGTTTGGGACTTGTATAAAGACGTCACTTCATGAATTAATTCAGCAATTTGGCTTGACTTTTTTTTTAAAATCAAAACTTCAATTTTTCAAGTACAAATAGAAGTTATTTAATGTCCATACAAATTATACGGCGCTCCATTTTTTTCGTACTCTTATCTTTTTTTTTTTTTTTAACGATACGAAACATCCTCCCAGTCCATCTCAAATGGCTTCGCGTTGAATGTTTCAATGGAGGAGGTTGACATGTGGTCACATTAAATCGGTATATTTTCAGATCACACAATATTTTCACTTACATAATGCACAAAATACATATTTTTGTTTAATAAAGCTCAAGTACGACAATACTATCGTCTATTTCTGACATGGAAATGATGACGTTGACAATAAAATGTTGTAGATTATCACTTAATTCCAATGTTTTAAAAATCGGACCGAATATTAAATCGATCGAAGAAAAAATTTAAGGTTTAAAGGTTCAACCGGTAATGAACCGCTATAAAATCGATATATAACAAATAAGAAATAAAACTTATAAGAATAAGTAAAAATAAAATATATTATTAAAATAAAAATACATCAATGTCTATTATTATATAATGAATTAATAATAAATAAATATAAGTATAATATAAATATTAAAATAACAATAAAAATAAAAATTATATTTATGAAGAAGGTTATGTCTCATCATCGTCAAAAGCTCCAGATTCTCCAACGCTATTTAAAGATTCGTAAACTACGCTTT
>JANJEY010000008.1:55223081-55236277 GCA_024703695.1 Erythroxylum cataractarum
GTCCTCTTTGATGTTCTTGTTAAAAAATAAGAAAAAGAATAAAAAATGATGAGGTGATTGAAAAGAACACTATTTAAATCAAGTGAGTTTTAGATTGATTTAAGTTTGAGACTTATATAGACGAGTTTTTTGATTTCCTTAAATTTATTTAACCTAAAAACTTCTTATCATACTTTACCTAAGCCGCATTACATCCCTTATCAAGGCCCATTGATTTATGCATTAACTTTATTTTTATTAGTGATGAAGATACGATTCAAGAGCAAGCTTATAGAAATAACTCATTATGCTTTAATTTGAACTTTTAATGTACCCTAAACATTTTATGTATAGAGTGAAATCCATGAGATTCAAATATTTATTCATTTGATTTTGATTAAATTGATGAGATGCCATGTTTTAATTCTAAAATTGTGTCTTATAAATGCTTGTTCTCTCGATTGTTATTTTATTCTAAACCTTTAATGTGTATTAGCTTTTGAGATATTTCTAGATAACATGAAAGAAGATAAGAGGTTATTATAAGGATGATTAATGTATGCTCAAGGAAAAGCAAAAGTCCAAAGTGGGAAAAATTGATAAGATGTTAATTGGAATTATCTCTTTTGTTTTGGCTATATTTTGGTGCTTATATAGGAAAATTAATATTTTTTTGTTTTAAGAGGTAATAAGTAGAGATTGCATCAAATTGGAGTGTTATTGGTCAAATTATGAATTTTAGAAAAAAAATGAATAGACTACTGCAGTGGCTAAGGCCATATCACGCCTAATGCCAAATTCACCTTAATAGTTTTAATTCGATTATAAAACTTATTTATAGCTCTATTATATAAAGATTTGGATTTTTTTAGATAGGAATCTTTTCAAGATAAAAGTAAGCTAGGTTTTGAGTAGGAAAAGAAGGCAAAAAAACATGTCCAATAACTTCTCCATATCATTCTCTTTCACTTCTTGATTGTTTTCTCTCAATCTTTCTTCTTTTCTTATATTTTTAGTGTTGTAGCAAAAGTCATGTGGGAATAAATATAATTATTCTAATTCAAAGGAATTCAAAGCTCTAGTTATAAATTTGTGAGGTTTTTTTTTTCTAAACTTAGGTTCATGTTTTAATTCAAATATTTCTTGTTTTGTGTTCTTATACTTCATGAATAATTAATATTGATAGATCTGAAAAATTAATTTGATGTTGATTATTATATAACTATTAATGAATTCAATGATCCGTAATTGTCATAAAGGATTGGTACAAGTGGGAAGTAGGTTGTTTATGAATTTGCATGTTTAACTTATTAGAAACAAAAAAACTTAATTGAATAGTTGTAGCTATCTCAATTATTTACTTTAGGGTTTAGTCTTTTTCACCAAGTTTATAGCTATCATTTATTTGGTATGGAATGTTATCATAATCAAGTGATGGTAAGTTTTGGTTTGAATTCTTGGTTTGAACTAATTAATTTAGAAAAATTTGAGACTTATTATGACTATCTTATTATGTTTCGAACTAACTATTAGAATTGTGAAAATTATTTTTTTTAGACCAATGATCAATTTTACAATTAGACGAGTTATTTCTCTTGAATCAAAGTTAATTACCATTAAATTTCTCACATTTTATATTCAGTTTATTATTTCAATTCTCTATTATTTTGGTTTATTAGCTAATTAATCACAAATCCCCATTTTGTTTTGTCATTTGAAATTAAGAAACTATTTTTTAGTTGTCTTAGGATTTGACCTCATTCTTTGACTCCTACAAAAGTTTAAAGAATCATGATTAATTTTGAGGGCTTCAACAACTAACCAACCATTAATGTTAGTTACCCTTATTTTTTTTCTCTTACCACTATATCCTAACATTATCTCTTATTATAAGGTTCAAATTCAAAAGAGCATCTTTATCTCTACCACTATTAACTTATGACTATGTACGTATTTGATGGGCCAACACTTGACCCATAGATCATGACTGACCTAATTGTGGTCCCGAAGTCTTTCCCTATAATATTTCATTAATCATCTAAGGAGGTGTATAGCTTCTGTCTTGGACCTTTCTAACATTAAATGAAATTGGTTCTCTAAGATAAGTGCACCCTTTCTCACTTTTATCTTAATCACCCTCTCTAATAACTTCATGAGGTGATTGAGTAGTTTGATGTCGCTATTGTTGTTATAGCTTTAGATGTTCCCTTTACTAATGACTTATAAATATTTTATATGTTTTTCACGATTTTATCTTTACAAACAAGGGCTTCTTGTGAAGATCATACATATGGTCCATTTTGAACTTTAATAGTGGTTATTTATCATAAATGTTTTTAAATTAGCTAGGGAGCTTAGGGTCATGGATCTATAGTTTTTAAAATTAAAATAAGGAGTTAAGATACTTACTTCAGTTATGGCTTTTAGGTTGCAGATTTTTTAATTAAGCATAAAGGTTGAGATTTTTCCTAGACATGTGGCTTTTTATCTTATATGTTTTGAATCAAGCCAAAGAGTTAAGCCTCTTCTTAGATCTGTGACTTTTTAGCTTTTAAGGTTTTAAGTCTAGAGAGTCAAGGAGATTTCTCTTGGACTTAGAGCATGTTGACTTTTTCTTGACCTTAAGACTTTTTAGCCTACAGATTTTTAAATTAATCTAAGGAACTGAGAGACTTCTCCTGGATTTGATTCTTTTCAACATATAGGTTTTTATGTTATACCAAAGATTTGAGGAGACTTCTCTAAACTTGGAATTTTTTAAATATGTTTAAATTTAACTCATTGATTATTATGAACTTGAATTTATTTCATATGCCTAAAATAAAAAAAAATGAATATAGAAAAAGATGTTCATCAATAAGTTGTATACTTTTTCATAAGCGTTTATATCATAAGATGATATAAACGCTATACACTATTAAAGTGAAAACAACTATGAATAAAGGAACAATTTGATTACCTTAGTTTTTCTAATGAACCAATGAAGCACATTATCCCAATTATAGCGTCCACTGTAAAATGACATCTTTTGCAAAAGACGATTCCAAATGGCCTTAAGAGTAACTATAGAGAAAATAGGTAAACGCAATCCTCTGCTACCATGTTACATAATGAGCATAACTCTCACCCCGACCATACCATTGAGTCCATTTTTTATTGCAAGCCATGTAATAAATGATGCCTTAGTGCTGAAAATGTTTTGTCATACGAGATGGAACAAGGGAACTACAATAGAGTCATCTAAAAAATGACGATAGTATGTTTGGTTTGAAAACTTGTTAGACGAATGTAGACTCCAGACGATGGTGTTGTCATTTGCTGTATGTTTTAACCAAGGTAGGTGAGGTATGAGGAATTGGAATCCTCAAATCTGCCTCACCATTGTCCATCCACAATCAAGTCAGAAACTTTTAGATTTAACTTCATTTTTTCAATGATAGGAAAGTAGTCACAGAACTTCTACTTGGAGACCATAAAGGGACTCCCAGCTAACAAAAATTAACAATGACTAACTCCAGATATTCTTCTAATTTCAGTGAGATTCCCCAGTTCATCTAAAGTGAAAAACTAGCTCTTCTTGGTATTATGTTTGATTCCAAACCATTGAACAAATAAAGCAAGCACATGCATCATTATTTTGATCGAATTAAAATCAGTTTAACATAAAAGAATAAGTTTTTCTACATAAAATAGGTGAGTAAGATTGAGTTCCTTATAGTTATGATGAAATTTAAAACCACCATTAGAAGAAATTATCCTGCTTAAGGGTATGTTTGGATGTGGGTAGAGGGATGGAAGGGAATGGAATGGAATGACCCAAATGACTAAGGCCATTGTTTGGAAGTCTATTTTGAAACAAGATGGAATGACAATTGATGGCTTTGAAAGTTATTCTTTGCCATCCAAAATCTAATATTTTGTGACCTCCCAAATTAGGGGGTCAGAGATGGAATGACATGGCTTACCTTCCAAACCTTCTTATTTTATTTAAACTTCCAAACAATACAGTGACCCATTTCATTCCATTTCATTCCACTCCATTCCATTATGTTCCATTAATTGCCATTCCATTCCATCCTAAACTCTCAAACATACCCTAAATGTATGGGAAATCCCTCCATAGCAAGAGTAAACAAGTAAGGTGATAAGGGGATTGCCCTGACAAATCCCTTTTGCAGGCTTGAAAGGGATCAAAGGAATGCCATTCATAAGGATACTTAAATAAGGGGTACTAATACAAGTCATGATCCATTGGACGAATTGACAAGGGAGATGCAATGTTTCAAGACATAACTAAATGAAATGCTAGCTAATCGTATCGAAAGTTTTAAAGAAATCGATCTTAATCAAGCAACTATTTATGTTCTTACCATAGCTGTACTTCTTTAGTAAATCCTATAAAAGCAATATGTTGTTACCTATATTTCGCTCAAGTATAAAAGCACATTGGGCAAGATTAGCAATAGTTGAAATGATTGGCTTAAGTCGTTCAGCTAGGAGTTTTGATATCATCCTGTGTATAGTAGTGCTGCAAGAAATGGCCCTAAATTTGTTCATATGGCAAGGATTTTATTATTTTGGAACCAAGCAAATAAAAGAATGATTGATGATGTGAAGCATTTTTGTGGATTGAAAAATTTACAAAATAAACGCCTCCGTGAAGAGTTGTCCCATGTATGTTGGAAGAATAATGCTATAAATTCCATCTAGTCCAGGTGAATTTGAAGGGCGTAAACCAAAAAGTATAAGTTTAACATCATCGGCAACAAGAGAGATCAGAAGTTTTTTAGTATCTTGCTCAATGCTGGAGTTAAAAAATCGTAGGATATATGAGCTGGGTAAAGAGGTGTCAATCGTCACCATAAGATTAAGAAAATATTTTCTGGCAACCCTTATGATGCTTTCCAATTCCACATGTTCATTTTCCCTGCTATCATGTAACTTAGATATTATGAGAGCGATTTGGTATTCCTGGAGGCTAGCTCCTCATCTCTTCCCATTTTAAATCAGGCTTATAAGGGTGATCGTCACAAGATTTCTATGTAGATGTTAGCTTCTCTTTGAGGGATTTAAGATTGATATTTTTGCCTCTCAAAAAATGTTTAACGAATGTCTTCGTCAATTCAAGCTTATGCATAAATTGAAATGACTTAAAGCCAATGACTTTAATATTCCAACAACTACGAGCATCTATTCTAGTTGATTTATTATTAACCCTTCATAAGGATATACTCTTTATTATAATGGCAAGCTATGTTTAATAACTAAAATGATAAACTAATGGGAAGCTATATATTTAATAACTAAAACGATAATTGGCATAAAGAAGGCATGTTAAAGAGGTAAGGTGGTAACACCAAATGATTAAGCTGGTTCAAGTATTAGTTAGTTTATGTTAGACCATTAATGCATTAATCAACTTAGACATAAGCATAATGGACTGCTCATAAGTGTATATGGATATATTAAACACAAATGATGCTGAAAGAAGGAACCACAGGATGACAAAATAGGCTATAAACCTGCATTGATTGAATTATGAACAAATTGACTAAATTCTAGCCTCACCAAGATGTTAGGTAAGGATACTTGATGACATGGTAAGTTAGTGGAAAGAAATAAGGAATAAGGGAGAAGAATAAGGAGAAATAGGCAAATGTGACAATCCTTAATTTTAATATTATTTATATAATTGCCTAAGTGATTTTTGTCAAGAACCATCCACCAAGTCAATGGACTTAGTGCTTAGTTGCTCTTAAGTTGTAAACTTAACTTTTAGTTCTTATATTGCCTATAAATAACTCATTTAACCAAGGCTTTCAACTATAAGAAAGTTAAAAACAATTAATCCTTTGTAACTATCATAAGAGTTAATAAATGTTGGTATTCTGGTGTTTAGTTTCACTTTTGCTACCTAATATTATTTTTAGAAAAAACACACTGTTTCCTTAGTATTTATGAAAAATACTTAAACATATGGATTTAGTAAATTTGAGTTGAGTTATACATAACTCTATTGTCATATCAAGACTTGATGTTCAACTTGATTCAATTTTAATGTCTTAATAAAGTCTTCATAACAACTAATTTCAAAGCTATTATTGGTGTCCATTGTCATAAGGAAGCAATTTAAATGAGTGAATTTTTTAAATGGAAGCACTCACTACCTATTTCAATTTCATCTCTTAGAGAAGTAAATCCAAGAATTAAAGAAGCAAATGGAAAATTGATGAAAATTTAAAAGAAAGATAAAATTTATATAATAATTTTCGAATAGGCTGTTGCTAATTGTGAGGATGACCAAGTTAAAATGACCTTGATGAAGGTGTATGAGCTAAAACATTTTTATTGTAACAAGAATAGTAAGAAACTTGAAAACTTTTTAAGGGTATAAAGAAGTAATTTTTCGTTGCCAAGACATCCAAAGGTGAATATCATTATAATATATATGGATGATGACACTAAAATTTACTGAAGAATGAGAACCTCCTCTAAAACTAATGCTTGTTGGCTTTCCATTAATATATGAAAGAAAATGAAAAAGGAGTTAAAGGATCATTTCATATTAAACAAATCCTAAGGCTTTCTATAATTACCTTAAAGTAGTTGAAACAATATGACAATAAGGTAATATGTTGTAACACCCTCTATACGAAACCTACAACTATCCATAAACTTAGCAACCAAATTCCTGTACATGCATTCAAGGTATACAATTCTATTCAATGCCATACATATACACATTACAAAACTTCCCAATGCTTAACATTATCATTTAACAGTAGTAATACATCTTTATATTTACATGGTAATCTAAAGGAAAACATACTATTTCCTTTTTACATTACATGTACAATCATCTTTAACTAAAACACATTCCAAAAGTACTTTTTCTCCTTTCTCTTGGCCTTGGTCCCTATAGATGTTCCATGTACCTCACTCCTATGACTTGGACCTACACGGATTAACACTCATGCTAAGCTTTAAAGCTTAGTGGGAAAACACTTAGTTTAGATGACCACTCACAGCAGTCATCTGCCAAGCACATACATTCATAAACATCACAAAAAATATAAATAGTGATGACATACTTTAGGAAAGTACATAATGCAAATATGCTTCAACATATTATCTATATACCGAAAATGCACATTTATAAGCTAAATATCAATACTTAATGCTCATTGATACAAATTATCAATAAAATTGTACATTACTACAATTCATTATTACAATCAATACAAATTGTCATCAATACCAATTATTCATGTTGTCATGTTGTATTTCTTATTTATATCTATTTACTTTACTTTTTACGACAGGCCTGCACATTCTCGTAGCTGTGGATAATGGGAGTTGTGGATATATGAAGACATCAAAACTGTGGATACCCGCAGGCATCGAACTGTGGATACCCAAAGGTATCAAACTGTAGATGCCTGAAGGTATTGAACTGTGGAAAATGGTAGTGTCAAAATATAACAGCTGCACTGTATCCTAATAGGCATGCCCATTTATCCATAACCAAGACAATAGAGCAGGAACTATAACATTTCCTATAACCATTTGCAAATTTCACAACTCATATATTAACAAATCATATGATATACATTTCAAGTCATAAAATTTATATTTGAGTTCATACATGCAATTCATGGCTTATCACCGTTAGAAAGGTATCAAAATCACACTTGTATAATTATACTATACACATATGAGTAATGAATGAATACAAACAATTTATATACATGTAAATTTTCTTTGGAATGCATTGTGCTCAATCTTATATTCCAATGTTCAATCACCCACTTTACATATGGTAAGTCCTATTTCATCTATTTCTAGGCGTTCCAAAAGTTTTGTAAACATACAAAAATTTCAAATAAGATTTTGTAAAAATAAAAAATGAAAATAAATTCAAAATAGTGAAATTTGGGTTAAGCCCATGGTGGTCTAAAAATAAGCAACCAATCAGTCCAAAAACAAATCATATGATAGACTCCAGTTGTTCCTTAATATGCATATAGTTAACATTTGAATTAGGGTTTAAGGCATTTATAAATTTGTTCTCCTTTGTCTATAGTTTCTATATCACTAACAATTAGACCGTTTTAACTTCTAAATCATGAGATATAGACCAAATATCACAAGCTGCTCCAAAATAGGGGCAACATCATGTGACCATTTTCGATCTCAATGTACAAGGTCATAAAGTCAGAATTTAGTCAGAAAAACTTCTGCAGATGTTTATCTCTATGTCTTAAATATCATATTCAACTAAAATCACACAATTTGGAGGTCTATAGGTTGAGTTATCACTTAAACAATGTGACTGATTCAAACAAACCCTAGACAAAATTCCACTACTCAATACTCTCTTGTCATATTCATCCAATCCTATGCAAGGTAACACTAAAATAACACCAAAGCAACATCCCATAAACCTCTTCATATCCAAATGAATCTTTATATCCATTCAAACATACATATATACAGAAATCAACAAATTGAAGTCCCAAACTTTAAAATTGACAAAGTAAGTCTTCTTATATTGACTTTCCTTCCTTTCCTCTTTGGCTTTGCTTGACTAACCAACTAGAAACATCACAAATACACTTCTTAATCCCACTTTCAACCTTAAATTACAGTTTTTCATAATCAAAGCAAGAAAAGGTAAATGGGAAGAGAAAATCCCTAACTTTTACCTTGATTTCTATCTAAGATTGGCTTGATTTCTTACATGAAAATGATAGGATGTTGAAGGTGAAATGTAGAGGAGAAAAATTTGAACTTAGAATTCCCAAACTCACACATATGCTTAATTCATATTGGACACACATGTTTTATTATCATTGGACACAAATGCCTTAATCTAATTGATCTATGTGTTAACTTTAAAAATTGCATATTGATCATTTTTCTTCCTTTACTTCCCACATTGGTTTATAATCTTATCCATTAATTTCATTCCCCCATGTCTTAATTTTTTAATAGAATAAATTTCATGCAATTTTGGTTAATTATTCCAGGAGTTATACCCAAAACATTATAGGTTGTTCAAAAATAAGGATAACAACCATAACTCAACTTTAAGCCAGAATTCAAAAATCTTAGAAGCAGTATTCTTCATAAAGTTTTTAGATATATGTCTCTAGTTTAAGCTCCAATTTGAATTAGCCAATTTAGAGCTATATAGGCTAAGAATGACTAAATTACAGAAGTCTATTCAGTGGAACATATCTAGCAAGGTACCTGCTTTGACTAAGAATGTAATGTTTGTTTCTAGTCTTAATAAAGATGGATTCCATTTAAATTTCAGTAACAATGGTTGTTAAATTTATTTGAATGGAATATTATATGCTTTGGGTACATTGTGCAATGGTATATACATATTAGATATGTCTAATCAGGTTTTAAATATCATTAATAACAAAAGAATAAAATGAGATCATAAGAAATTGTCTTACTTATGGCATTGTCGCCTTGGCCATATAAGTGAGAGACGTATGACTAAACTACACAAATGTGTTAGTTTAAGGTCATTTGATTATGAATCATATGACATAATATCCACATTCCTACAACTGCCTAATTGGTGCATTGTCTACATCAATTCCATCACATCTTTTCTTTCAGTGTGAATTTTGTTCGATCAAAAAACAATATCATACTAGATTTAGCTAAACGGTAGATTTCAAAAACTTTTTTCTGAAATCAAAATGTAGCAGAAGCATGATAACCAAATCAACATGTTTTAATCCATATATGATATGGTATTAGGAAAATAAATAACATAAGAACATGATAGAAAATTTACCAACTCCTTTGCTACAACTTTGACTCCTCGTTATTGTATTCTCTCCTCGCTATTATATCCTCAACCAATTTGATCTACCACTTTTTCTCCTTGGAAAACTTGGTTAATAAGATCTTTTGGTGGGAAAGGAGAAGAAATATTGTAGAGGTTTTCCTTTTATTGTCAACTAGTTGAAAGAACCAAAAAGAGACACTCTCATTCCTAATTTCGGCTAGCTCATGAAATTAAGGAGGAGAGAGGAGCAACCAATGCACCACTTCATTCTTTTAATCAGAAAGAAAGAGAGACCAATAAATGAGACATTCTCATTTGCTTAATATGGCTAGATAAAAAGACAAAAACCAAAAATAAGACCCTCTCATTTTTGGTTAATTGATGAAAGAATTGAGAGAGAGCAACAAATGCTTTACCTCTTTCTTTAATCAAAAGAATGCTAAAAGGTTTATATGTTTTTCTACATGCTAACATTAAATGGCAACTATTAAACCATTTAATGATAAAACTATTAAACCATTTCATGAGGACATCATTAAAATATTTAATGATGATGAAGTATGATAAAAACCCACCTTATATTTAGCCATTTAATGCTAAATATGCAGCTATCCATTTAGCTATATAAAATCGAAACCTACACCATTGTAGGTTTCAGTTTTGCCCTCCTCTTGTCTTCACAAATAATGTATCAATTTAATTAATCTAATTAATCAAATCAAACTAAAATATGTCCTAATATTAAATGTTCATTTTGGACTTCTAATTAACAATTAATTAGTGTAAGCCCAATATATAATCATAGGTTTAAAACCTAATTTAATTAACTCTTAATTAAATTGTTCTAGTATTATTATTCCGAATCTAATTCGGTCATTTTCTTTTTTATTTTCTTTCTGGTAACCTCTGTTTATTTTTCTTACTTGGCCTGATAACCTTTCCTCGAAGTCAAGTGGGAAATCTAATTGGACTTATATAATTCAAGCTTTAATAAGCCCGGAATTATTTTACTCTCATTAGAATTAATTCCAATTTATTATCCACTTGTCATTCCATTAAAAATAATTAACTGAACACTTGAATCACTAAATATTATGAGAACACATGTTTCAAAATAGATGTCCAATTGCAAACTCTATTATGAACTGTATTATAGCCATCCGCACAATAAATGGTAAAATTATCTTTTTACCCTTATTTTAGTTTTGCCTTCTAGATCTCCTGCTTCACTCTATATGATGATTAACACACAAGATCTCATCTTAGTGTTAAGACTTGATAGGTAGCTAGTTCACCAAACTACTGGCGTCAGTTTAATCACCAATCTCCATAAAACATCTAGAAGTGATGATATCATTATAACCTCTTTATTTGAGTGAATGTTCCTTGATACATGTTTTAATTAATAATTCCAACATGCAAACACTGGATTGATACTCTGAAAAAATCCATTTTGAGCATATTAAGAATTATAATGAAACATATATGAGCTCACCACTCATCAAAATTATGATTCATAATAAACGAATGCTTAAGTGTATGTTTTAAGATTAAAAAAAATGACCTACTTTATTATTTACAAACATACGTGATTCTAGATTTATTTAATAGTGCCATTATCGATAGTCAATTACTATCATGATATAAAACTCATCATTCCTTTAAAGTAAACTCCTTTATTTACATGGAGATAAATCGTAATATTACAGTCTAAACCATAATCAAGCGACTAACTTGATTATTCAATCGTGAATCAATTAATTTAGATTATAATAAAATATATGTTTTCGTGAGCCCGTGGCCACCACACGCCAGCCACGAGTCATCTCTCCTCAGTCCTCATCACAACGAGTCTCCTTCCGCGTGCAATTGCAGCGCCAGGTATAGTCTCCCACACTCCTAGTAAGAACAGCAGGATAGGGGAAAAGCTTAACTTTTTTTTTTTCCAACTAATTAACTTAACAAAATCCAAGAGTGCAAGGTATATATAATTAGTAGTTTAACATATTTTCAATTCATCGTTATGAAATACTAGCGGTCACATCAGTATTCCAGCGAGGACTATCAACTGCATGAATGAGACGGAAAACAGATTTAGCTGCAATTTATTTTACTTATCCATACAACAATAAAGGCAACCTAATTCCTGCTACCTGTATTATTATTATTACTTTTTTTTTATTTCCTCTATCGCTAGATGAGGCCACGTTGCAGCAATACTTTACTTGACTGGCCCACATTCACCGCCATCGGATATACGCTCCCTTGCCATCGGATATTTACTTTTCAATATTCTTTTCAAAAGTCAATGGTGCGTAACGCTCCTGTTTAGGAAGCGTCATAACTTATAAACATTGCACTGGTATTGATTAGATTTTGGTATAGCGCTTACTCATGTCAATATCAGTACTATTTTTTTTTAATTATAAAACAGTTTATTAGTATATTTTAATGTATACTTTATAATTTTACGTAAAATCTTACTAATAAAATTTATAATAATAATATATTTATTTTTATTAACATCAATTTTTAAATATTTATAAAACTACTAAATGAAGTTTTTGCGTTCATACAAATATATAATAATTTGATAAAAATAATTATAAAATTTCTATTAACTTTTTGTTTAAATAATTGTATTCAAATATTTTGTATAATATGAATGGCATCATTTAGTTATTATCTTAAATTTAAGTTTAGATAAAGGAGTTAAATTTTTTTATGTAAGTTATACATTAAAGTTAACAATAACAATATTTTATATCTAAAAATAAAATAAAAATTTAAAAATTAATGTTAAATTGAAAATTGATAAGTTCGTATTCTACTCACATAGGGTGGCCTACCCTAGTGTAATCTTTTTGTTATTTTATAGTAATCTAGTGAAATTTAAAAAATAATATACATATGATTTATTAATTTTTTTAAAACTTAAAATTTACTCATCCTCACAAAAAAATCATTACACATAATTATATAAAAATATTATGAAACTTAATTGATTTACTAATGATCTTTATTTTTAAATATATTTAATTAGCAATAATTTTTTGAGGCATAATTTTGTGTTGTTAATTAATATAATAAATATATAATTAACAATTATAATTAAAAAAGCACCATATTTAATATAAATAAATAAATATATTTGATTATACAAAGGGAAGGAGGCAGAAGCACTTAGGGGTATTTTTGTAATTTTTTTTGTTGCAAAAAAGTTCTTATATGTTTCAAAACTTACGGTACGGGCCGATATTTGGTTGATATCTTAAATACTGGGCTACTGATACTTAAGAAGGTTGTTTTGTACCATTTTTAGTTGATACGGTGTCTTTCGAGAGGTACTGACCTATCAAGTAAGTTCTAACTTGTGGCGTTAATTCAATTCCTATAATCTTATACT
>JANJEY010000008.1:55244442-55257873 GCA_024703695.1 Erythroxylum cataractarum
CATGGATCCTGGCTTTCGGGAATGTCCCGGGACTCAAAATTTTAAATTCCGCACTGTGTTCATGTGATGAACACCCCTGGATTTTCCTACAGTTTATTCACTTAGTTTTAGATTTAGACTCCAGGTTAGTTTATGACTTGGAGTACAACTGAGAACTTACTAGTCATAGATCTTGATAAAGAAAACATTACGGGTAGGAATCATCATAGGACTAACTTTAGAGAGTTTGAACTTGAGTGTTGAATTGAAGATTTAGAAGGTCATATAAACATAGAAGAATCTCATAACATGGCGGATCAACTATGAACGATGTTTGACTATACTAGGACAAAATTAATTGGCATGAAATCCAGTATAGTATGGTTGACTTTCTAGGGAAATAACTTCGAAATCAAGTCGAGCATTGTCTAGATGGTGCAATAGTTAGTCTAGTTTGATGAACTCTAAGATGAGGACCCTAATGCTTACATCTCTTATTTTTTAAAGATTTACGATAGCTTCCAGATCAATGAAGTGAATGATGATGCCATCAGACTGCGTCTATTTCCTTTCTCCTTGAAAGGAAAGGCTAAGCAGTGGCTAAATTATAAGCCACATTCATCATTTACCACCTGGGATCAAATGGTGGAAAAAATTTTTCTTAAGTACTTTCCTCCTGCAAAGACTGCAAAGTTGAGGAACAATGTCTCATCATACTCCTAAACGTAGGGTGAGTCATTGTATGAAACTTGGGAGAGATTTAAGGAGATGCTTCGATGATGCCCACATCATGAACCACCTTTATAAATGCAAATCTAGACCTTCTATAATGGCTAAGTCAAAGTATGAGGCAGTCAATTGATGCAGCAACTGGAGGGAGAGTAAACAACAAAACATCTGAACTGTCCCAATAGCTAATTAAAGACTTGGCCATGAACAATTATCAATGGTGCTTGGATAGAGCATAAACCACTAGTAGAACATCAGGAGTTTATGAAGTAGATGTAGTGATGCAAGTGGGGAGTTAAGTGGAGGCCTTGAACAAGAAGATATACATAATCATTATATCTCCACAAGGATGAGTGATGAAGTGCAAAGCATGCAAGGTAGATCACTAAAGACAAGAGTGTCAAGTAGATCAGCTCAAACACATAGATTATTTGGGGAATGCTCCAAGACCCCAAAATAATCCTTATAGTAATATGAACAATACAGGTTAGAGGAACCACCCCAACTTCCCATGGGGAAACCAAGGACAACAAAGAAACAACCCTCCGCCTAGATTGCAATCATAAACATCACAACCAAGGAAGCTTGGTATGGATGAGCTGATGATGGAATTCATTTAAGAATCAAGGGCAATACATCCACAAATAAATACATCCATATGAAAATTTGAGATTAGAAGGGACCATCTTGCTAAGTCAGTGGCGAAGAGACCTAAAGGGAGTTTATTGAACACAATTGAGACAAATCCTAAGAAAAGAATAGTGGAAATCACTCGGACCACTAAAAAGAAGCTCAAATAAGAAGAAAAAAAGATGAAAGGAAAGGGCTATTGAGAACTTCATACAGAATAGATGTGGTTTTCATCTTAATAGAGTCAAGGAGTATCAACCTACAATTCCATGCCCCATTATAGCGTAGAGAAAGTTAGAAGAAGCAGAGTTGAATAAGGTCCTTGATGTAGTAAACCAACTGAAAACATAACTCGCCCTTACTGAATCTGTGAAAGAGAGGTTATTAAACAAGGAGGTATCAAGAAGTTTAGAGATGAGGTTGTCAAGCAAGGAGAGCTTTGACAAAGACATTAAACTACTAAAGAAGCAAGCTGACCCAGGGAATTTTTACATCCCTTATACTATCAATAATTTAAAGGTGGATAAGGCTATGGCCGGTTTAGGGTGTAAATATCATGTCTTACATCTTGTTTAGGAGAATGATAGATGGCTATTTGACTATATTTTACCATCCACATTTGATATATTTTTCTTGATTTTTTATACTTTTATTGTATATTTGATACATAATTTACTCCAAGGGTGAAATACTAATCATTTAATATTGGTAATTAACTTAGTGCTTTGTAATTCTCTACTTTAATCATATTGTTCATTTATTTTATTGGCTTAATTTTAGTTTCTTTAATTGAAAATCACAATCAATTCTTAAGCTAGATAAAAGAATAATAGTAATTACTAGTACTCACTGTCCTCATGGGCTCGACCCCTACTTGCTGGTACTAGCTACAACTATGTCGTGCACTTTCGGTTATTGCAATATTGACTAACTCACAAAATAGGTCAATCATAAATTGATTTTAATAACAAACACATTTTATGTTTTTAGCCTATCTCCCTACAGGTTGCTCCATATTGATTTTTTTTAATCCTCCATTCAAGAAAGTAATCTATACATCTATTTGATCTAATTCAAGATCCATACTAGCTATTATAGCTAGAATAAGATGGATTGAAGCAAACTTTATAAGGCGTTCTTTGTATCTTTCAATACTACCATCAACCTTTCATTTTATTTTAAGAACTGACATGTTCCTAGTAGCTTTTTAATCTTCAGGAAGTTCAATGAAGTCATTTTTTCTTTCATTGTTTTCTTTCATTCTTTTTTAGTAGGACTAGGAAAAGCCTCATTTACATTCCTTGAATCATCCTCCTCTTATAGGACAATCATATGAATTTATCCTCCATTCTCAAAATGGCATCAAGGAATTATTCCTCAATTTCTATGTCACAAATAAGGTTCATTAGAAATAGGTTTACGAATTATTTTAATTACTCCCACTTGGGTCAGATACCATAGGGAAACTTCTTAATGGGTTACAATGTGACTTGATTTTGAGTCAATTATTCTATATGCAAATCACTCCCACTAGGTTGAAGTTCTCCATCTTGATTCCTTATAATAGAATTATGATGACCAAGAGTCTCATATAGAAATAGGTCTTCTCTTATTTCACCCTACTTTGGAAATCTTTCTCTAATAATTTACATCTCGCGATTCAAATTCAGTTACATCTTCACTTCCTTATTTACCTATGAACACATACCCTTTTGACTGTTTTGAGTATCTACTAAAGACATTTTCTTCCCTTTTGGGCCTAGTTTCTTATATTTATGAGAGATATTATAAACATAGGCAACACATCCCTAAGTTCTAAGAGTTGTCATGTTAGGTATTCCACTTATCCATAACTCATACAATATGCTTGTAGCTGGTTTTTGTAAGCACTCAATTAGGTACATAAGTGTCTGTTAGCAATGCACCCTAATAGGTTATTGGTAAATTTGTTTGTTCCATTATAGACCTAATGACAGGACCTTATCTTGTAATGACTAGACGACCTGCCCAACACTCCACTGTGATTCTCCACTCGATATCCGAGTCGGCTGGAAAGTTCCCATGAAGCTAAGCCCATTGTCCTTATTAAGGAAAAGCTTCAATTCACAATAAGAAATGTAAATAAGGAGTTTTGTTTTTCAGTTTATTAAAAATTTCGGTAACATAACGACTGTATTTTAACATCCCAAAAATTTCAAAGTCCCTGTAAAGGTTCAAAACACTTCTATTATCATATCAATTTCTCAACTCCAAATTATGGACTTCAAATCCAATCACATGTAGTCTCAAATAGTTACATCAATAAACTTTGAAAAGCTAAAACAAGGTCATGAATTCCATTTAAAAACCTTTATACAAATCCATTTTTTTTATATAAATGTACTTTCCAAAACATGTTCAAAGATATGAAAGTTATAAAAAATATGTACAAGGAAAAATAAAAATGCCTACACAGTAGCACTTAACAAAGTTGACTACTTATGAGGTGGAGTCCCTATTACTGAAGCCCCTGAGCATGCACCTGGGAGGTTTTATTTAAAAACAGAAAATAAAGGGTGAGCTAAATGAGTTCATTGAGTGTTATCGGTTTCCAATAAAAACATTTATACAAATATTAACCTTCATAAAAGAAAGCAATTTCTTTTCTTTTCGACTAATAACCGATGTTCTTACAAAATAGATTTTCTTTTCTTTTCATAAGATCAATGCTTATGTAAAACAAAACATATATATTTTTTGAGATCAAGTTCCACTTTTCTTGTAAAGTATTTAACGATGGTAGTTAATACTTTCATGAACTTTCTTTTTGAAACATAGCCTATCACTAATTTTCTTTGCCATATGGTACCCTTAGGTGTGAGGCCACGGAGCTGGTTCTACATCGCTTACCTATGCCTGATTAACTTCTATATATCGATTGCTATTAAGTTGATTTTGTATCACTTACTCATAACAATGATAGCATTACATATAAATGGTTACGAAGCTGGCTCTACATCGCTTACCCATAATAATGCTATCACAATATATGCTTCACACATGTAGAGGGCAACTCCCAGGATATACTGACAGATACAACACCACCCGTGTTAGTGACAGAAGGCCCCAAACACCGCCATGCATATTAGGAAGTACTCTAATTGATATAATCATGTGTATAAAGACCTAATGTCGTACCACAGGCTAAATCACAATTAATACATAAGTGCACCTCATTTCAATACTAGTTCAAAAAAATTCAAAATACTTTTCTATGCCAATTTAAAGCTTATGCAAATTTCAATTCAATGCCAATTCAAAGCATGTGTACATCTCATTAGTTTCCAAGTGTATCCAAAAGTCAATTCAATAGTAAATCAAAGCATATGTAAACCTCTTGAAGACTTTTAAATTCAAGTAGTAATACTAATGCAATTATTCATAAACATACTTTTCATAGTAAGGTAAAAACCATCTTTACAAAATCAATTTAAAGGTACACTCGCTATTTGTCATTTCTCGTAAACCACCGTCACATGTTCGGTGCTTTTCCTTTATTAGTCTCCCGAGTCTACAGTGATGAGAAAACTTTATTTTCTTACTCAACTATGAGGGAGACCTCTAAAGGGTTCCTAAAATCTGTCAAGTACGTCCATAACTTGCTACCTTGTTTTAAATATTTTATGACAAAGGGCTTAACCAAAATCTTATCATTTTGTAAGATTAAAAATCTGCCAAGTACATCCATAACTTACTACCTTGTTTTACATATTTTATGACAAATGGCTTAACCAAAATCTTAGCATTTTATAAGATTAATTTTTTTTTCTTTTCATTCAACCATTGAACAACTTCCATGATTTATACATGCTATCTTCTTTCGATTTAAATAACGTACTTAGTATACACCTATTGTTTTCCTTATATTGAACCATTGAACTATTTACAACATAAATGCTACCATTTAACAGCTATTAAGCCACATATATAGCATCTACATGCTGCCAACATAAGATATAGATATACCTGTTGCTTTCCCCTCCATTTACCATGTTGTTTCTCTCTTCATTTAACCATCTCTACATGTGTTCCTTAATTTTCGCATATCAAACATTCAAATTGGGTTCTAACATTTTCTAGACATTTGTTCCACGATGTCTCTAGTTTTTATATCATCAAAAATCATGCCATTTCACCTTATAAAGTATGAAACACATACCAAATATCACACTCTGCTTCAACACAGAGATAATATTAGGTTACCATAATCAATTTAAATTTTCAATATCATTCAGCTAAAATTAGGTCTAGGTTACTTCTAGATATTTTTAGTACTATCATTTACAGTTGGAATCACTAAATTTGGAGTTCTGTAGACTAAGTTATGGTCACAACACTAGGACTGTTCAAGGAAACCAAGAATCTTAATGCAGAATTTCACTAAACATAGTTAGGAAAACTTACCACTTTCTTCAAATCATCCTCAAACATTCACGTAATTATAAGGAAATTCATGTTTTGAACTTAAGTATTCATATTATTTACTAAATAGAATGGACAAGAGTGATTTAACATACCTAAAATCAGATGGTAGTGTGATGTTTATTCTTTTTCCGCACACAGCTGAGGTTGATGAAGATGTTCATGGTTTCTAGCTTAGACACCATGTTGAATTTATTTCCTATAGGCGGTAACTTGGAAGACCTACGTGTAAAGGGAGCAGCTGCAATTATTCTTCAACAATTCTGGTCCAAAGGAGAGCTGAAACTTTAGTGGAGTGAAGGTGGAGCAGGTCCTCCATTATCTTTGGATATGCTACACGTTGATGAGGGTTGTCCACACATTGCAATGTTCACTTCCAACAGCTTTCCACTATTTTAATTATCTCCATCTTTGTTTAATTAAACCACTAACTTGTTATATCATCCACGACAATACATATCTCCCACATATAACAAGTTGTTTTCATTTTTATCTCAATAAAATGACACATGTCCACATCATATATTGGCCTCACTTGTAACAAATTTTATTTTCCTCAACTTTACTCCTTCATAAATGTGACAGCAAAAGGTTTTCATGCATTCTTATTCCAAAATAATGAGAACTTCTTCATGGATGTGATAGCTACCACTTAAGGTTCATTCACATGTACATGTATTATTTCTTGTCCAAATTAATTAAATGACTTAAGAAAAATCTGTCCAATTTCGATAGAAATTTCATGTCCATTTATATAACTTGTTACACCTAAATATATCAACATATAAGTTGGATCAATTTACTTTAAGTATCTATAACTATGACTGATTCTTATGTCCTTATGTTTCAGCCTAAGAATGCTTAAAATTTACTCCACAATAATTTAAAACAAGTTCAATCTTGATATGTCTAAATCCATCCAATTGAATTTATTTTTGGTCCATTTATATACCAGTCAACTCCAATATTTTTCTACTATCATTTGACTTTAATATTTTTCATTCAGGGTTGGTTCCTAATTCACCTTCTAGTGAAAATAAAATTTACATTAGTCCGAAAACATGATTCACACGAAATGAAATTTTATAAACATGTGAAAAGAAAAGTTTAGGGTTTTACACCTAATCATTTCTAGTAATGTTTTGTTTTCTTTCTATCACATCATTTTGTTATGGGGTTATGGGAATTATCAACTGTCTATCTATGCCTTTTTTATTAAACAATATTTTGAACTTATCATACTAGTACTCTTGTCCTTGATCAATTCAAAATGTTTGTGTCTTCCTTTCTTAACTAAATTCATGTACTTGATGAAAGAACTTAATGCTTCTGTTTTATGCAAAATTAAATATATGTGATCATAATAAGTATAGTCATCTATGAAAATGATAAAACACATAGCCTCACGTCTTATGTTTACATTCATTGGACCACATATGTCAAAATGAACTAATTGCATTGAGTATGAAGCTCATGTTCCCTTTCTAAAAGGTTTGTTAACCATTTTCCCAGCTAGATAATATTCACGCGTAGATAGATCTATTTGACCTAGATTACTTAAGAGGCCTTCTCTAGCCTGTCTACTTATTTTATTTTGACTAATATGAAATAGTCTAATATGTCACCAGATTGCATCATTATTAGAAGTACTAAATGATGTAACTAATATATAACTAATATTATTATTTGTAGCCACAACATTTAGTATAATAAAGCCATCGAACTTAAAACTATAACCCTAACAAATAGTTCTAAGGTAGAAATGCATTCCATCATTGTGGAAGTTTACATTAAAACCAAGTTTAACTAACATTAACATAGAAAGAAGATTATGTCAAATATGTGGAGCATGCAACATTTCTTGTAGGATAAGGGGTCGACCACCACGTATATCTAATTTTCATGTGCCATTCCTTCATCTAGCCACTTTGGACTTGTCACCTACATAAAACCATTTTGTTCCATTTCAAATCTTCAAGAAATCTATGAAGGCATCTCTATCCTTCACTATATAGTTGGTCACTCCTGAGTCTACAATCCACAAAGGATGTGACTTAGTTAGAAAAACAGAATAAGTAACATTCACTAAACAAATGTCTTTACTATAATGTTGTACCTTTTTAGGCCTGTTACAATCCATGAGCAAAGTGACCCTTATTACCAGAATTATAACATTTGATGTGTTTTATGCTCATTTTCTTGAGAGGATGCTTACTCTTTTCATATTGATTCCACTTTTCCTTTTAGGAGAGTAGAGCAGTGAGTAACCTCTCTTGCTCTTTTTCCAATTATGCCTACCATAATGCTTGCATTTCTTATTCACAATTTCATGTGGGTTGGAGCCAACTACATATACCTCAGAAAACATCTTTGAGGCTTTTAAATGCTCCACTTAAAATATGAGATGCCTCATAGCATCTTTCATGGTCTTAAAACTCTTATTATGAGTTATATGCATCTTCATATGCTCCTAAATTTAAGGAAAAGAGTGAATTACAGCTTACACTTGTTGTTTATTGAAAAATTCATAACTAACATCCCTCAACTCATATATTTACCTCAAATGCTTTTGCATTTTATGATCTGGGTGTTTCTTATATATATTGAACTTAATAGTGAGTGATTGTATTTTGGTCATTTAGGTACCCTTAAATCATGCAACTAATTTAGACCACATGCTCATAGCATTTTCATATTTTTGAAACATACATGATGTCATTATCCATGCTACTTAGTAGCATCATACGAGGCAATTAGTTCTTTTTGTTTCATATCTCATACATATCATGATCCCTTTTATATTGGATCGTCTTGCTCCTCTAACACATATTAGATTTTCATGCTCCATATGTTATAGTTATTCGTTTAGTCTCTCACCCTTATTGAGTTTAGCGGCAATGTTCTTTAAAGCAGTAGTCATTAAAACACCCAGTTATACACACAGACACACACACACATATTATAACTATCAACTTCATATAAATTATGTAAAGAGTGATTAATCAGATTTCAAATGCTTATGATATCAAAAGATTACATATGTTTTCAATAATCATTCATACTATACCAATCGTAAAACTCTCCATGAATTCCTATGTATATTATACCACATATGTTATAAAATATCAAACATACGTATTCGGAAATGAACAAACTACATATAGCTCATTACAACATACTTCATATAGCATAAGTTGTTTGTTTAATACAGAAATTGACTATAAGTAACGAATCCTACGTGGAATAGAGTTATTGAGTTCACGAAGCTTGATATGAAATATTTCTAACTATTTTTATGAAGAAACCTATAGGGTACAAAGATTCGATTAGTTCCCTTCTTCGAATTTCCTTCACAAATGTCATCACTAGCCAATCATATGTCTTCGTTTTATGTGTTTCCAAATTTAGAGCATTCTCAACAGTTTATCTTCAGGTTATGGCAATGTTGAAAGTAAAGTCATATACTTTACATCAGCTTATGCATAAGCCAAACAATCATTGAAATGCAATTCTTGTATCAACTTATTACAACTGTAATCATATGTTATGTTAGGTCTTCTCCATGTACCATGTGTATATTGAATAGTCGCGTTAATATAAGGATGATACGTCTCATCGATGTTGCAGTATATAGAAGTTTGGTGTCCTCTGAATAATTGACATTCTCCTAAAAAATAAATTTAAGGCATTAGAGGCTTATATAAAAATGCACATTCATAAAATGAATTATTTTACTAACACAATAGGGAACTCTTGCTTAGAATATAGCTCATAACTCTAATAAATTAAATTCATTTACTTAGAAGCGCATTTCTAATTTAATTTAACATCTAAAGCATTTTCATTCAATTAGAAACTTGTTTGGTATTGAATAATTTTTAATGTTAATTCAATTAAAAACTTATTTCTTATTCTTATTATTATTGAACTAATCAACTTATATTTATGATTTAATCAATTAACAACTTAATAAAAATGTTAGTCTTAAGTCCAAACTCATAGCCCAAATTAGTTCATATACTATTTTATTTTTCAGCACAATATGTTATATTGACAATTTTTACTAGTCTGGAATCCAAATAACAGCCCAAATATTTTAAGACTTGGGCTGTCTGTTTTCTTGATCCATTTATTTTGTTTTCATTATTGGCCGTCTCATATGACCCATACCCAAATTCATTCAAGTTCAAGACATAGACTTGCTCCATAGTCTTGTCTTTATCGGCCCAATGAAATGGGTCAGGTTCTAGCCACCACCTTTACCTCACATCAACTTAAGAGAAACGCCATAGGCGGCAGGTTCCGATGGAAGCAACAGTCACTGACGCCAGCGACATAGTCCTCCGTCAAAAAGCAGGAGAACGCAGCAACCATGGAGGATGACGGTGACGCTATTATCCATCATTGCCCATGCCCGGGAAAGAAGCCATTTGCCTCCGCTTGTGAATGGCAAGGCTGTTTTTAGTATTTTATAGGACCCGGATAAGATTAAAAAAATCTTTATTTATATTTATTTTTAGGTTCTTACAAAAAGTACAAAAAGATTAAATCCGTAGTTTTTTTTAATGATTTAAAAATTAGTCTTGTTTTATTTTATTTTATTTTTTATAAAAATAAAAATGAATCGTATTTTACTATTTATAAAATAGGTCTCGCCCTTATTTACTTTGCATTTAGTTAGCGTTCTTAGAGGCGAGGACGAAGGATAAAGACATAAAAGTTCTGTCTTTTGTGATATTTGCTTACCGTCTTCACTTATTTTTGTTTTGTTTTCAGAGGATAAGGAAGAAATTTTTGTTCCTCTCAAAATTGTGGTACGAAAATTTTTGTCCTAAGGACAAAAACAAAACATATAACGAAATGACAGAAATATCCCTTCCTCCACATAAGCTATTTTTTATTCTTGATTATATTATTAAATCCATCATCATCATTATTATAGTGATTATTATTATTATTATTATAAATTTTAAACTTTATTATTATTCTTATTCTTATTAATTTATTATTATTATTAATAATTTATTATTATTATTATTATTATTATTATTACTATTATTATAGTTATTATTATTATTATTATTAAATTTTGAATTTATTAATATTAATATTAATATTTATTTATTATTATTATTATTAAATTTTGAACTTATTATTATTATTATTATTGTTATTATTAATTTATTACTATTATTATTATTATTATTATTATTATTATTATTATTAAATTTTAAACTTAAAACTCGAGTTGAAGGTAGAGTAGAACAAAATCTTATAAGCTCAACACGTTTCCGCAGCAGCTCACGCTTCTGAGGCCGAACTACCAGCCTCAATACTGTTGGAATATAGGATGGTTTTTACTGCGATTCGAACACAAGATGTGGGGTTACCTGTAAGCTTATCAGTCATTATTATTATTATTATTATTATTATTATTAATTACATATTTCCACTTATATTATACTGTAGGGGCAATTTCGTCATTTACATTATTTTTTGTTTTGTCCATTACAACCAAATATATTTTTATCCTTGAGATAGAGCAGTTTTTTTTGTTCTGTCTACTATAATCAAATACCTTACTGTATTTAATTTTTTTTCTATTTAATTTTTTAATTTCTTTCCCGTTCTATCTCCACTCCCTGAAGACAATATTAAACAAAGCGTGAGTCGGCCCTGGTGCACTGTCTCCCAGTCAGTCACCACTGCATGTTTTTCATTTCGTAGTGTCTGTGTGTTTTGTTTTTCTTTTTGTCTTGTCTTTCGGGTTTTGTCAAATTAGACCACTTGCTGTCTTTGGATTTCCCAAAAGTGGAGGGCCATACTAAATAGGGATGTTAAAAGAAACTGGAATTACTGTTGGCGTATCCTAGTTATTTAGGCATTGATCTCGAGGAGATTTCTAAGTGTTTAGAGTTCTAACGAAACAAAGAAATGTTTCTTAGAGTGCTAATGAAATAAAAACACCATACTCATCTACGGAGAACCAAACTCTAAACATGTTTTAACTTTTTTTTGTTTTGTTTGAAGCATTAGTTTGGTTTTCATAATATAGAAACGTTAAAATTGGATGAAGATAATGAAGTAAGTATCTATTATTTGATTAAAACAGAATGACACATCAAACAATTTAAATAAAAACATGCATATCAAGATGCATATACACAAATACTTTGATACAAATGTAAGAAATACTATCTAATATATAGATAAATAATGTGATCTTTCAAAAACATATGTATCATTAATAGTTATCACTTATTTGGATGAGTTTATAATTTTCACATATTAAAAGATCTATGAGCATTGACCAATTTTTTTGGTCTAAAAGTTATTATTATCTTATCTTTAAAAAGTTTAAATTATTTTTTGCACACTTGAACGATGTATCCTAAACAATTAGGTATGTCAAATAGTCATCAAGAAGAAACAATCAAAATTTGATTTAAATTATCATGAAATGGATTGATTATACTTTGTCATTCTTTATACTTTATGATGGATAAGATTATAAATTTTTTTTGAATGATTTTTAAAAATAAAAATTCATTAGTAGTGCAAAGAAAAGAGATTTGAAGGTTTTTGTTGTGTTTTATTCTTAAGCAGATTTACATATATATACAATGTTGAGATTGTAATTGAAGTATGATTCTAGCCTATAATCTACTCAATCAACATAGTCTTTACAATTATTTATTTGAGAACTATTACAATACGCGATTAAATTATATTATGCCCCCATATGCATAAAAGACCAAGAAGGATGTTTAACTTGGAACGATGGATAAGGAACAATTATTGAGTAAGAGGCTTAGTTAGAGAGTATGCTTGTAGAGTCCCCTTACTCTAAGGTACATAACGGGATGCTCTGAGGACATTCCAGAATATAACTTATGATAATGGTGTGCAACGTTCAATCATAACATTCACTTAACATGACATCATCTATTTTTATTCTTTTATAAACATCATAATAAAAGTCACAATATTTTAAAACCACATTTCCTCATTTCATTTCGTAGAAACCGAATGTCTACAATGTATTTTTCAACATTCTTACTTATAAAACATCATAGCCTAATACAAAAAGTGCTACATAAAAAAGGAAATATACAAAATCTATCTAATATGTCCAAATCCTGCTGATCGACCTTTGAGTTGTTGGAAAATTGGATTAGGATCTGATCCAAACCGCAGTGGAATAATTACGATTTTTTTTTTGTGAATTTTTATTTCCCAAAAATCAAGATCTATTTAATTCTATAAAATGATTAACACGAATCAAAATAAAGCAGAAATTTAATTCGTACCTTATTCTGAAGCTTGATCTTTATCTTAATGCATCCCTCGAACCGTTTCCAAAATCGATCTGTCTCAACTACCATAGCTGCACAAGTGTCTGGCCTCTAATAATATCCACAGAACAGGTTGAGAGAACTCTGTAACTCTTACAAAGAGGGTTAAGCATGAAGTGCTAGCTCCATAGAACTCAAGCCTATTTATAATAAGCTTTGAACTTTTTAGTAATTTAATTGAAATTATTACTGAAATTAAATACTAATTTCAATTAAATTTTAATTAGAATTACAAATAATTCTAATTAAATGCCAATTATGCCCAAATAAGATTCAA
>JANJEY010000008.1:55405741-55417617 GCA_024703695.1 Erythroxylum cataractarum
ATATTCGTAAACCAAACAAGGGAATAATCTATTACTAAGAATAGATCAAAAATGGAATAGTAATTCTAGTCAACCAAATACCCCATTAATGCTTCATTTTTAAGGAAAATTGTGATTGAATTTCAAGTCTTACCCATGTGAAAAAAGAAAAATTAAAGAAAAAATAAAGTTTGTCTTAAAAGAGAAAAGTTAAAATTTGTTCTTTTTTCAAAAAATAAAATGACTTAATTTTTGTTTACCAGGATGTACAAGGAGGTGGTGAAACTAATGGGTCCTTTAAATTAGCGGCTATAATGGTTGAAATTAACAGAGTTGATTTCTAAGCTATACTTGAAATAACTTAAAACATTATGGAATCAACTTTATAGTAAGGAAAAATTAATACTTTAATTTTTAATTTTATATGAGTTATTTAAACTAATTCGAACTTTGTTTTTTTTAGGACTATAATATTTGAACTCTCATTTGATGTATTTTGTCAGGAAAATAAAATAAAAATATATAAAGCTTGAGCTATGCACGAAAGATGACAATAAGATGTTGAAGCAATACATTAATAATAGTCGAAGTTCATGATAAGCTATACATTGTAAGTGGGGCTACGAGAGGCAAGGGGACTTATGAGAGGTGCAAATTTCTTTAAGCTTAAGCACTTCATTTCGAAATGACCAATTTGTGATCTAATAGGAAGGGGAAAACTCGAGTTAATTATTAACTCACGATTAATAGCTGCTAGGAGAGGTTAGAGAACAACAAATCAATTAAATATATTTAATTAGGGTGTAGGCCGATATTGAACCAAAAAACTAGATCCCTACCGAATTTCTCACTTTTATTATTTTTTGCATGTTTTATTTATTTATTTTTATTAGTCTAGTTTCATTTTATTTTCTCAAACCAGAACCCCTTAAACCTAAACACCGATTAATTTCATTTCAACAACTTTACACACACTCTCTATAAGATCGACCTACACTCACCACTACTATAATAGTAGTCTAGTTTTTATTTTGACTAGCGTTACGACACACTATTAATGAGTCTTTTATCATTATCATTACACTAACTTCTATCCTTTGGTATTTTAGTCTCCACTTTATCTACAACTAATAGTTCTCACTGGGAAGTAAGGGTCATTCTCTATAATTCTTTAAAGATTAACCCCTTTTGACTAAAAGCAAGAATTTCATCCTAATGTTTTAATAAATTTAATTGTCACTTTCAGTTGATACCTATATATATTATATTAGCTAAAAAGTGAATCAAATTTGTTCCATAAAGATCTTTGCTCAAATTTTACTAAAAATATAAGCGCAATGAATGAGACCCCTATAGATACCAATTGTTAGTCCTCAGATGACATACAAGAGGGTGTGAATTATATGTGTTCACATTTTCCCTATTTGTAAACTAAAGAAATTTCTTTTGAAGAATGTAAACTATCGAAAAAATTGTCAATTATAATAAATGATTATGTAAATTTATATATAATAATCACAAATCAGTTACAATAATAAATAAAAGAGAGTAAGAAAAGATAATAACGATTTATGACTTGGACAAATGACCCTTGGCTTACTATTAATCCCTTAGCACTAATTAAGAATTCACTTTTTTCTTCCTTTAATAGGTGAAGAATAACCCTCCATACATCTTTTCTTCTAGTGAGTAGGAATTATTATGATCATCTTACTTTACCATTAGCAAAGAGTATTCATTTATAAATTTTGCATCCTTGCAAAGTGTATCCCAATCAACTTGTCAAATAATCATGAGTATACAATTCAAAAACTCTCAATTCTCACACTAATGAACAAAGGATCATTATATGTTATATAATACATACATGCACTCTTTAGCCTCTTAAAGCTCTTAGCAACTTTTTAATGTTCTTAACATCCTTCCCACAATTCATATGTAGTATATTTATACTTAGCGTAACCTAAAATAGTTGTTAGAAATGAAAGTTAATTGTTATAATGATTAATAACAATAAAATTAGTCAACCAATATGATACATTTGTTGATCACTATATCAACCAATATTGATACAAACTCACCAATAGATAACATTTTTGCATTTTAGATTATATTGTTCAACCACTTAAAGATATTAATTGACTTATATGTTGACCAATGCACCAAAAAATCACATTATACATTTACGTTAACTTTCAAGTGACATTGGTCGACCATTGTTGTGGTCGACTAATATGCCCAAAATAAGTTTTTTCTAAATTTTTAATTTCTTTAAAAAATCAAAATACCTCTCTTTGATAAAAACTTAATTTAAAACTATTTCAAAAATTGCCCAAATATTTATTAAAAAATTTAAAAGTTTTCTTTAAAGAATAAAATAAATTTCCTTTTGGTTATGAAAGGATTTATTGCATTATATCCTATATGTAAATGGTCATGCCATAATTGAAGCCCCATTTTATTGAAATAATAAAGATAAGGTTACAAAAAAGATTACAATGATTTGCTTAATTGTTGATATCCTTGTTACTCCTTGTTTTTAGTTATTCATTTAAATTACTTATGGGCTCCACTTTGCTCATTTTCTCCATATTTTGATTGCTAAATTGATTCAATTGACTCTTTTATTCACTTTACCTTTCTATTGAAATTGATCTTCTACATATCCTATATTTTTATGTATTTATGTACTTCGTGTAAATTTTATCTACTTAATATTTTACTGTGATAGTTGTGCCTTTTCTCTTTATACTATGTATCACTCTTATTATTGTCTTATTTGCATGTGAGTCTACCGGAAACAGCCTCTATGTAAGAGTAAAGCTGCGTACTATCAGACCTCTCCCAAACTTTGCTTCATTGTGGGACTTCAAACTGGATGACGACGACGACGACGACGACATATTAACTTACTAATATCACTCAATGATAAAAACACATTAGTAATAATATATTTTAATATTCTAATAGATCAGAGTTTGAACTTAACTTAGTCCAACATTGATTTGTTATCATGTCAAACTAATAAATATTTAGTTTTTATTAAAATTAATTAACATTAAGTATTATTATATTTAATATAAGTAATGATATATAAATATCATATTTTTCTGGTTTATTATCCTAATTACCTCTTATAATGTGACTCCTCAGGCATCATGAAAGTTAACAGGAAAAGTTTTAAAAAATGAATTATTCTAATTTTTTAATGAAATATTGGGATTTTCATGAGTTTTTAAAATATATGAGATATTAGTAAAATTCATGAAACTATATAAGATAAAAGTTAATGCCATTTACCATTTACCTTTTAATACTTAATATCATTATGTTTTTTATATAAATAATAATATTTTATAAATATGTTTAACATATACCTTTTATAATTTACTTACTCAATTATCTTACGTCACACCTTAATTAGTTTTTAAAAACCCATTGGACAAGCTAAACAGAACACCCATTCGAAAACAAACAGGAAAGGAAAAGACGAGGAAGTAATAATGTCAATTTAACTCCGTCCATTTCAATTATCTCCGTTTCCTTCTGTTTTCCACCACTCCAAACACCAACTCAACAAGAAATTGGCTTTTCCTTATTGTTTATTTCTCAGCTTTTAGCACATACTCATTGCCAGGTTTTCTTCTAATTGACTGCTAATCAAGTCTTCAACCGCAAAAAACCCTGTCTCCTGCTAAATCTCAAGTCCATTATTATATGCGAGTCTCTCCGTCGATCTCTTTCTCAGGTTCCAACTGCTTTCCGTTTTTTCTAACTGTGATTTTGTTTCAATATCGGCTATCAACTGATTCCACTTAATTGATTATCGCTTACGTTTTCGTAAATTTTGTACAAGTTTTCTGTGTTACGAGCTGTGAGCTTGTTTTAGGGTGGATTTGATGATAATTGAGTGTGAGGAGATGGGCGTGTGTAAAATATTTCTGGGGCGTATTACCTGTTAATATTAGCATATTGTTTCTGGGTTTATTCATCTGTTGTTGGGTTTGAAGAGAATGCCATCGAGCTCTAAACATAGCTTTCAAGTCTTATGCTTTGTTTTGTCCTCTTCTGGGCTTAACACATAAATCGGGTTCGTGGGTTTCAAGAGGTTTCTGTTTTCTCAAGTAGTAAGACGGTAGAAAAGTTAATTGGAAAATGGTTGCATCTGTACCATTAACCCCTTTCTGTTGGCTTTTTATTCACTTGTGTTTACAATTTCGTCAGCGGTATCGTTGCTGACTTGTCTGCCTAATAATATCATAAATAGATGCCAATTGGCAGGAAGACATTAGTTTGTATTTATTTTTACTAGAAAGGATTATTTGTCTTGTTGCTCAAAAGATTATGAAGGTTTTGCAGACAAAAGATTGATTTGTGAAATCATTTGACCTAGCTCACAGCACTACATGCTTATGGAACAACAACAGGTGGACAGAGTAAATACTGACCATATTATTGACATAAGGCATGGTGGTGATGCCTCTACGTCAAGCTCCTTTGAAACACATCCTTCCAATGGCTTGGACTCATCCGATCATGATCATGGACATACCACAGCTCAGGTGGATGTGGTTCAGTCTTCCACATCTTCTTCTAATAGATCGAATGTTGACTCCTTTTCTTTTTACATGATATTGATGTCCGTCAAGCTAGCTTACACAATGATCCTGATTATTTCATCTGCAATTGTCCTGGTGGCCTCAGGGCATGAAAAGCCACAAAATCCTTTGTTTGTTTGGATTGTTGGTTATACAGCTGGATGTGCTGCGAACCTCCCTCTTATTTTTCGACATTATTTTCTACCTTATCCTAGGTAAATGCTCATATCATTTTCATGTAACGTATTATCCCAACTCCATGATGTAAAACATATGTTTCATTTTGGTGAGATATCTAGCTTGTGCTTCTTATTGTTTCCTTGCTACTTCATTTTCTGTAATTTCTTTCTAATGTTTTACTTGTCTCTGATTTTGAAATTTTAATTCATAGAAAATTACAATTTCCTGGAGTCTAATAAGTTCATTGATGCAGATTCTGGTATTACTTTTGTTTGCATTATTATTGTTATTATTGTTTTACACTACTGTGTGAAGATCCCTACAAATTCCCAAGCACTGGAACAAATGATTGTAGAAGCGATTCCTATTGTCTTATGCTGTTTCTTTGTTCTTTTTCTGTTTCTTCCACTTATTCAACGTATGGACACATAAAAGTTCCCTGGAACATTATTTTTGAAAAAAGTGTATCATGTGGTCATACTTAATAGGAATTTCTCTTGTAACGTCTTGACTGTTGCTATTATGATCTGTGTTTTGTACTTAAATAAATGTTGTGATGCAGTAATTTATATATAGTTTGGAATTAAAGAATGAATTTTTGCATTGGGCTAAAGTAAAAGCTGATATCCACAATTTTGAATCAACTTTTCTGCTGTATACTTATATTGGGATTCCATCAGTTAATGATATTTCTCATTCATATTTTTAGGTTATGTAGACTGGTGGATCGATTTAAGTGGATATTGGGATTCTTCTTTGCCTTTTGGTTTATTGTAGGCAATTTCTGGGTATTTGAAGAAAAATCATCTTCAAAATCTTACAATTTGTATAGGTAATTTGTCAAGGTGCCTGGAAAATCTGTTGCTTTATACTAGGATTTACGATTGAAGTTAAACTAACGAATTTTTGCAGGTTTTGTGTAGTTTTACTTGTCATTGACTACATCAGGTATACTGGCCCCCTAATCCTTCATGCTATTGTAATTTGCTGCTGTTGGAGAAGACTCAAGAAAATTGGGGGGGCCCCTCTTGAATCCATTGATGCTCTGCCAACCTATAGATTTAACTTACAGAGGACTAGAAGTGACTGCAGTGGGGCAACTGACGGAAATTCAAATGAATTTGGGTTTGTGGCTGTTGGAACAGACAAGGAGCGTGCTCTCTTCAAGGATGATGCTGTAAGTAGGGGATGTTCCGTTTTGCAAGTCTGAGAAAACATGATTAAATGCTGCATTTTGTGCCCACACTTCCTTTTTTTCTGTCACGTGGTACAGATTTGTTGCATTTGCTTGGCAAATTATGATGACAATGATGAACTGAAGGAGCTGCCTTGTTCCCATTTCTTTCATGCCAATTGCGTGGATACATGGCTCAAGATCAAGGCATTCTGTCCACTTTGCAAATGCAGCGTTGGCAGGCACATTGCAAATTTACCATTAGAGACTAACTCTGGGCAACAGCTAAGTTAATTGATCAAGAAATCCACCGTAAAAATTTGAGATGTATATTTAGAGAAATGAGGACAACTCCTTACTGTTGATAAACGTGGTTATATTTCTACAGAAGGGCCGATGAAATCAAACTGTGTGACAAGCTTAATGGATGTAAATATTGAACTACCGGCTGTAGTATTGGTGGAGTGCAGAAAAAGCTTGAATGTTCCAAGTGTTGTTCCCATGATGTGATGCAAAAGAAATTAAAGTCTATAAAAGAAATAAAAGAACAAAAATTAGTCAATCATAAATTTTAATTTGGTGAGATGAGGACTGAGAGTTAAGCGGGCATAAAAAAATAAGAGTTGAAATTTAAATTGTGTTCGTATTTTTTATTAGTTTAGTAGTATATGTTACTTTAGATATTCCAATTGTATAGGATTTATATAATTTTTATTATAATAGTATTTAATTATGTGTGTGTGTGTAGCTATGCATGTATATATGTATTAAACTTTTCATCAATAATAAGCAATCTAGAATTTTTCTATAAACTTGATTTTTCAATTAGAAGGTGTGATACTTTATTCTAAGAGTGATTTTTAGACTTTATGAATGATTCTTGATTTCTTATCTTCTATTCTATGTGCTCATCACAAAATTCTAGCAACTAAAATTCTAACTTTAAGCATATTAAACCTTAGAATACTAGCTTACTAGTAGTCAGATTTCTAATGTTGTAAGTTTTAGCTACTAGTTAATAATTCTTCTATTTGTCCTATATTAATTTGGTATTAGAGTTTTAAACCACAATGACGACACATAATGGAAGGACATATAGACAAATATTCAATAGCCTAGAGTAAGATGAAATTCTTTTGAATTTTACAAAAAAAAAAGGCATCAATGAGCATTGTTCATAAGGTGCTCTAAAAAACATGCTAGACAAATTTTGGAGAGGCTAGACAACCTTGAGATACATTCGCTGAAAGTTAAAACTCTAACAAGAAAAAATTGTTATACCAACTAACAACATATAATTGATGTTGAACGTTGAACATGGTAATACTCAAGATGAAGAGATTGGTATTGATTAACAGCATGGAGCGTAAAGGAAAATCTTTTCTAAAAAATCATGTATTGATTTTAATTCCTCGAATTTTGTAGGTACTACTAAGAGGAAATGTTTATTATGGGTGGTAAAAATAATGACACATCTCTTTTAACTAATCAATTAAAATCTTCAAGCCTACATATAGATTTGCTTAAATACTTTATAAGGTGGAGAATTTGATAGTGGAAGATGGTTCAAGCATTAAAACGATGAAGGAAAACAAAATGAAGTGGATTTTTTGGTAAATCCTAAGGTTGAAACAACTAAACAACAAACACTTACAAATCAAAAAGACAACAGGTTGGAATAATAAGGCAACATGAAAAGATTAACAACAACTTGATATAACATAATAGGGTGTTGAAGAGATTAACTAGCAACTACTTGGGATTCTAAAGCTTGTTAGTTCAAAACTTGATGATATCCTTGACGTCTTTTATAAAGATTATATTATAGTGGTGATGAAAGAGAAGTAAATTTGAATGAAGATATGAAATTAACACAACATATGAATAAAGGAGAAGTAGTGAATGCACTTGCAAAGTCAAAATTCATCAATGATGGCAAGTTAGTGCATCTAATTACTAGAGGTAGCAATAAGTATGTCCTTAATGACTATATTGTACAAAAACTATGTGACTTCGTTATAAATCCATTTGTAGGTCAAGACTTATAATGTTATCCACTTTGCTAAACTCCTTTAAAGAGATTGAACGTCTCTAATGATTACTTTTAACTATCTTCTCTTATCACGACGTGAAATTTACGAGTTATTTTTTGATAACTTTATGGAAGACATTGAATACTAAGCTTCAATTTTCAAGTTCTTTTCATTTTCAAACTGATGGACAAACATAAGTGGTGAATAGAAGTTTGAGAGATTTGTTAAGATGTTTGGTTGGAGAAAATGTAAAACATAGGGACTTAATTCTTATTATGGCAGAATTTGCAGACAATAGTTATATAAATAGGTTTACTTGTAAGAGTCCTTTTGAGATCTCTCATAAGTTTAACTAAAGATGCCTATTGATGTAGTACCTTTATCACAAACAAGATGAGTTAGTGTTGAAGCTAAAGGTTTTTGTTGAGGGACATCTTTAACGAAACATGACGAAAGATAATAACCAACAATTTTTCTTATAAAGAATATGTTGATCAACATCGTCAATCATTGAAATTCAATGAAGGGGATATGATGATGGATAGGGTTCGTCGAGAGTGTTTTCAAAAAAGAAAATATAAGAAACTTCATTCATGAAATGTTGGACCTTATAAAATCACCAAGAAGATAAATGCCAAAACTTATGTTTTAGAATTACTAAGTGGCATGGGAATAAATCTTATCTTTAATGTTGCGAACTTAACTATTTATCATGTACAAGATGATGATCAACCCCTTACTACTTCTATAAGAATTCCAACCATTCCCCATCTTAAACAGAAGATAAAGGATGTTCTTAAGGAACAAATTGTAACTACAAAATATGGAGGATATCAATAATTTCTTATCAAGTGGAAAGGAAGATCAATTTTTGACAGTACCTAAATTTTACAATTTGAATTTCAGAAGTTTAAACTAGACTTATATGATCAATATTTATCACATTCTATATCAAAGATGACTTCAGACAAGCTAGGAACAATTGATGCAAAAGAACTTAAAGTCTATAAGACAAATAAAAAAGGAAAGATTAGTTATTCACAAACTTTAGGCTAAATGCCCAATTTGGGGCTAAACGTTTTTGGGTTTGATCAATTTGGGCCAAAACATGTTAACCTGCTCAATTAAGGTTTAAACGTTATCGAATTTGTTCAATATTAGGCTATTTGGATGGAAATCTGGCAGTTTTATACACACGCCGTTAAGTTTGAATGAGGTACCATATGTGACACCTTCTTTGTAATGAGTGTTGATGACGTGGTAAAAAATCTAAAGATCAATTTCATTCTTTTTTAGAGAGAGAAAAGGTATATCAGAAATCTTCAAAGAAACTCTTTCCTCACTCTCCATTCCTTCGTATTTGGTGTCTGGTATTTTCCTACAAAGAAAAAAGGATTATAGAGAGAGAAATCCATCACAAACCAAAAAAAAGAAGAAAATTTTAACGCTCTATATAAAAGGTTTAAAGCAATGGTCTTGATGAAGTTTTAGGGAGATAGAGAGGCGAAGAGAGAGGTTTGTTCATTGAATGAGGTTTGTCCTTTAAAAAAAATGCCCAATTCATACTTTTGTGTTTTTTTTACTAGTATTATTGAATGTTATCTTTTGATTATCGCTTAAGAATTAGTGTTGATTTTTATTACTAATGTTTGGGTTGTAGATGGAGAATTATTTTGAGAGTTATATGTTTTTTCCTTCTTCTTTGTTAACTTTTAAGTTTCTGGTTCCGTAGGTAAGGGACGTTTGAAATTTGTTTTAAAATATAGGAAATCTTAATTGTTGGGTTTGTATGAACAAAGAATTTATGCTAAGGTATGAGTATAGTCAAACCAGTGATCTTACTCTTTAAATTCTACCATCCTATGTAAACACACACTTAATTTAGTGGGATGTAATGTAAATATTGTCCAACTGAGGGTTAATGTATTAAAGATGGCTCAAGATGGGTTATTTACTTTAAGTGTGGTGAGAGTTAAGATTGACTGTAGGAAACATTTTTCCTAAGATATTTTTCTGTTTATTTATTTTTTGTTATAACTAGTTTGTGTTTGATAATATCAATTGCAAACTAGCTTTTGTATAACATCTCTTAAAGTAGTGCACTTTTCTTTTCACAAAATGGTTTATCCTCTGACATAGTGACATAAGATCACCTGGTTGCCATGTCTGTTTAAACATGCATTCCTTCACACAAGATGATAATGCTTGCTTCAACTGCATGTCAGGTATAATGTTAGAGAACCATTTTGAAAATTTGCATATTTGAGCATAACCTTTTTAAGTTGTTGGTAGAGGATCATACTGCTTAGTGTGATTAGTGGGTGCTAGTAGTATTAATGCTTTGTACCCGCATTCCATGCTTTTATCATTTGATCTTCTTTTATTTATATTATTTAAAGTGAATGTCACAAATGCTTGCTTGTAGGGTTTTACATTTTATCTTGACAGGTTTATAGTCTTGTGAAGGATGACCACAAACAAAGCAAACCAACTCACAAGCTCCTCAATAGTAGATCACTACTGAATTAAAATAAGTATTTGCATTTATGTTTTGATAGTTCTGTGGACATAGTGAAGGAAGATAATTTGCATAGCTAGGCTTTTAGGAATTATGAAGTCTTATTATTTCTTAAAGGGCCTTAATTATATGCTTAAGTTTCAACTTCCAATATCCGAAGCCGCCTAGCTCTTACGTCGACTTTTGTTCATTATTTTAACATTATCTTTCCTTATAAATATAAGCAATGTTTGTAGAGTCACTCACAAGAAAATTTCAATTAAATCCATTATAGCGCTGAACCCCATTACAGTGTAATATCTAATAACATTATACACATTATACACATGCACCAGCGTTAGTATATCTTATAAACCCATTACCAACGTTGTATCAATATTTTGGGGCATTAGTATATCAATCCCCTTATTGGGTTCTTTAGCATCCCACGCATAAGTTCCCACGTTCACATGTCATGAATATTGAAGGCATATTAGGTCAATCAGGTTGTCATTTTATTGCCTTTTGGTGCTAGGGTTGCTTATCATTGAATAAGCACATAGGAATTCTAAAACAAATAACTTTTAATTTATCTGAATTTAGACTTTTAAAACACATTTAATGATCAAGTTTTTTGGAGGGTAAATGAAAAATGACAAACCATACGTTATCGTTTATCATTAGTTGCGATTTTATATGAATAATTGTTGCCTCCTTAAGTTCAGAACCATCTAACATAATATATCAACATATAAATTTAGAAATGAATATATATTTCTCATGGAATAAAGAAATAAATTAAAAAATGGCCTTGTTGATGCAAGGCTCCAAGGTTATGATAAATCGCTTGATTAAAGTCGTTGCCTTTAAAGCCACTGACCAACCACGAGATGTTTCCATTAAGCTTAAATGAAGCTACTCTGTGAATCGAATCTCTAGCCTGGGCTAGTCCTTGTTCCATCTTTTTGTCTGTGCTAATTTTCATCGCTTTTCTCTACTGCAACTCATACATAAAGTTAAAAAATAAAAAATCACGTTAAATTTGCACCCAAACAATAGAAAATAAACAAATGAGTGACAATCCTGTTGCTACTAACAATAGCAGTAGTGTTTATGGATTTGTTGATGGAAGAACCATTGCTGACCTGTTGATATGGTTTTCAACCCATTAGGAATACCTTCACGAATGAATGTAGGACACATATTTGAATGCTCACTCAGATTAGCAGGAAGTTTTTGTCCTTTATATGGAAATAAGAGGTCAGGGATCCACTCCCTTGACTCGTACTGATGAGAATTTGACTCCATGAGAAATTGAACAAAAAGCTGCAAAATTAACCTATTTCTTGCGTATCCCAATTGAAGTATTTTGAAATGAATTGAAGAATGAACATTTTCTTAGCAGGAGATAAAAA
>JANJEY010000008.1:55449800-55462801 GCA_024703695.1 Erythroxylum cataractarum
CAAACCTTTGTTATTCTAGTTAGGAGGCTGGAACTGAACTGATTGAAGAAGGGTATTTTACCTACTGCTGGAGTGTAATTTAATAAGACGTGTTAGCTACTAATCAATTCAAAGGTTAATCCCCTGTGTAAGCTAGACTCTGGACATCAGATCAGTGACAAGGCTAAAGAGAAAGTGTTGACAAGTGTTCCGTATCCCAAGAAAGATGGAATCCAATCAAACAATTAATTCAGCCTTGCAAGTCCCCAAGCTATCCCCACCTGCAATTTGTTTCAGAAAGAAAATTGACTTTGAATGTATCGGTCTCCGACCAAAGGTTCATAAATTTCAGATTACATTTTTCGCCTAGTGTTGTGTGAAGAGAAAAACGCAGGTGGCAAATGAAGAATGGAAGATTAAGCAGGGCCTTTTATTTCCTCTAGTGACACAATCTACAAGCATTTAATTGCTGACAATTGACAATTTAATCCACAGTAAGGATGCATAAACAAATTGTTCTGAGCAACATGTCTTGCTCAAGCAAGTATGAACAAAGGAGATTTACTAGAGAGGGACGAAGGAAATCAAAGAAATAAGATATAAAAACCAAATCAAGACGAAGCAACCGAGGTGGAATTATCATAAGTGGTTCCAACATGCTGGATGACAAATCCATAGATCTTTCGCTTTAGCTTCTCTATTTTTTCTGTAAGTTGGTCATTCCCTTTGGATGCAGCACGGTCCAACCAATCATTTACTCGCTTCAAATGAGATAGAACAGCTGCAATAGAGCTAGAGTTGAGAGACAACCCTTTACCTCCGTTGTTAGTACACTCGCCCAAAACACGGAAACCCGCATCAAGGGACTCCTCGATAAACATCACAAACCATGTTTGCATCTCAAGTTGTAACTTTTTAGCAAGTTCTACTGTTTCTTTCATTCCATAGCCTCTTGTCCAGACACCAACAATAGGATCAGAAACAGATGATAGAGTAGCCTTTAGTGACTGCCGTTTAGACAAACTTTTTGGTAGAACTTTCGGATGTTCATTATTCTGGCTGTTTAGAAGAGATACAATCTCAAGATCTGTAGCTAAAGCAGCTTCAACCCATAGAGAAGCTGATTTCGATTGGTCTGTTGGGATGGTATCGTGATCAGAAGAGTGGTTAAGGGTAACTGATTCAGCAATTGAAGCATATTTGCCAAGATCATTATAAACCTCAAAAAACTGATCGATGGTAGGCAGGGGATTCCCTGCCTTGGATACAGAAGAGAGTTCTGCAAATATGCTGCAATTGATAGAGGGGACAAAGAAATTAGGCTCACATCCATCATGGTGATTTTCCTCAAAAAAGTTAGAAAACATGTTAGATCTTGCAAACGGAAATAAAACTATCCTTGCTGGCAATTTTCATTGCTGACAGTTAAGTCATCATTTTCCATTTCAAGTGCATTCGTGATGATGAAATCAAGAACCAGAAAGTGAAATTCTTACGGGACTGAAAACCATATTTAAGAGGAATCACAAGATGCCATTTTGTATTCATTACCTTAAACACCTTATAATAGACTCAGTAGCAATTGCTTCCTCCAATGCTTCGGCCGCTGCTGTTGAAGCAAGAATTCTCCTTTGTGTAGCTTCCTGCAATTAGTAATCACAATAATAAAATAAACTTGTATCTTCTTAGAGATTTCAAAAATTTCTACTCCCTAGGTTGTGCACTTTTTCATCCTTTAATACATCCTTTTTAAGTTGCACTTTGTTTGGGTATAGTATGAACTACATGGTTAGGTCATGTTTGTACTAATTAAACTATTTATGTCAATCTCGTACTTGAAGAAACAAGCCATAAACTCCATTCCTAACCTTTCCAAGCCTTGCAAGTTCTCCAGAGACTGCTTCCAATGGAATGCTCCCATCAGTCCATTTCTTCTCATGGACTTTGAATCCTAGAGATGCACAAGTTGACTGCTTCTGCTCTGCACTAACTTCAGTTGGTGAACTGGGTTTTATTTTGTCCTTATTAGAAGAATCATCATCCTCATTTGATTGTCGATTAACATCACTTAGACGTCTAGAAAGTGCTGCCTGAAAAAGAAAAAAAATGATTGAACCTCATTGAAATTTGAGTGCAAAACATGGGGTGCTCTGGTTATTTATCACTGATTTATGGTATAGTAGAAACAGAGGTAAAGCTAAATGAACAAAAATTCCAAAAATGTAGAATCGACTACGGATTGATAGAGCACACAGTTGAACTTGTTCATATAAACAAGCTTCAACAAATCAATTTCTTGCAATTCTTAATAATTAGGCCGCACAGAAAAACTCAGTTGAAGAGAGTACCAATAACAACCCCCCAATCACTATACCAATCGTAGCATTGAGAACTTGAGAATACCAAAGTAATTGAATTGAAAATTACCTGAGTGCGCAAAATTGCTTGGATATCGGGCTTCTTCTTCACGTCACCTTTCTCTTTCACTTCCCCTGCACCAGCTGAAGCAGGCGGAGTCTCATCCCAGCTCTTCCTCATGGTCTTAGCAGAACCCACAAGCGCCTCCGAAACCTTAGAAATCCCAGCAACTATTGATGCGATCTTCTTCTTCCCGGCTGAATCCGCCACCAAAGGCGACACCTTTAACCCTCCCGACAGCCTTCTTCCCGGAGACAACGAAGCCCTCCTTGCGTTGGGCGACGCCTGCTTCCTCCCAGTCGGCGACGGTTGCCTATATCTCGACGGGACTATAATCGACGGCTCCCTTGCCGCCTTCCTGTTCTCCTCGCGCGCTGCCGCTAGGCTGGGTACCACACATTTGGACGGCACAGGAGACATCGATCTCTTCCCCTTTCCTATAGGTGACGGTTCCCTCGACACCGACCGTTTTGCTCCAGAAGGCGAAGAAAACCTCTGTGGTAGCTTGACTTCGTTGGAATTAGCAATATTTCCGTCGTTGTTGTCACGCGGCGCCAAAGCTTTCCTTGTTGCCGTAGCTTTAGCGTGTTTGTCGTTTTTAGGATTGTCATCATTCTTCGCCCTGTCATTCTTATTCTCAGTAGAGTACTTGGTGTTGGACAAATAGACTGAAATAGGATCTAAGGTGTACTCCGATTCAGCCACAGGCTGAATGAGGAAATCCTTTTTAGAGGGCAATAAGCGGGCAATCAGAGGCTCCGGGGTGCCAACAAAGGGGTGACGACCGACGATTGGGCGGAGGCCGGAGGCCACAGGGACGGGGGAATCAAAGTGGAAGCGGTCGACGTAGACGAATTGTCCTAGCTGGAGGCGATTAGAGAGGATGAGGTCAGTGTCGCGGTCGGAGAGGGAGACGTAGGTGGAGTTGAGAGAGTCGGAGAGTTGGACGTAGAATCCGTGGTTTGAGAAGAGGTCCGAGCCGGCGAGGGCGGGGACGATACCGATGACTTGGAGGAGTGGAGAGCGGTGGTCGCCCGTGACACGGGCTGTTGAGTTCATAGACTGAAGCAGCTTTAGGAGGATTCCAGGTGTGAGAGCGGCCATTCTCGTACACAGACAATGGGTTACTCCAAATCTGAACTCTTTATTTATCCCTCTGTGTGTGTGCGCGTGAGAGAGATACGAAATGGAGTTCGCCGACCGTTACTAATTCGAATTCAAAACCTCCCTCCCCCCTATCCTATGTTTTTAATTTGAATTCTCCTGTTAACGTTAGTTACGTTCGGTAACGGAAATGCTTTTCCGTAACGTGATGCCCGTGTAGTTTATGTCTCCGAGGAAGAGCGCTCACTGGCACGCGCTCCGCTTAGTAGATATTGACATATTGTTTTCCTTTTTAGTAATATTAGCCTAATGCCCGCCCAATATCGGAAGCTAGTGTTAATAATTGTAATTTTTCATTTCAATATTTTATTTTATTTTATTTAACTAATTAGTCATTCATTTAAATTTTGTAACTAAGTCAAATAATAAATAATAAGTATCAAATATCTTTTAAATGCAAAAATCCCAAATAAAAATTGTTACAAAAATTCTATAGAGTGGGTTAAGCAATATGAGGGTCAACATGGTCTTTTGTTACATTTTTTGGGTTTCATCCTTGAGAGGTAGAGATGGCGAATAACTAAGGGAGATTAATATGAAGCCGACTAAAAGTAGTTCGGATCAAGAAAGGAGTGACCTTAGAGAAAAGTTCAAGATGTCCATTAAGATTTAATCAAGAAATATTAAGATTAGTTCCAAAGAAGTGACCTTAGAGAAAAGTTCAAGAAGTCCATAAGATTCAATCAAGAAATATTAAGATTCGAGACATATTAAAACTCATTATTTTATCTTTTATATAATTTATTGTTGGTTTTATTTAATTTAATATGGACCAAGAGCCCATTTGGTTAAGCTTTTATTAGTAGAGCTTTTATTAATAGAACTTTTGTCAGTAGAACTTTTCTGAGAATAGCTTTTTTTGAAAGCCAATTGTTGATCTAGCTGGGATGAATCCTAAACTTGTTGTTTGAGATTAATTCTTTAATTTGATGCAAGATTTTAGTTTCCTTAAGAATTATTCATGCTTACTTATTGTATTAAATTAAAGTAGCAAATGCAAAGGATTCAATATCAAATTTCATATATAAGGATTGAGAAATTATATGTATGACTAGATCAAAAAATAAATAATGAGAGTTACATTGAATCTTAGTGCCTATTTAGATGGACTAATACCAGTAGAGCTTTTTTTAGAAGTCACTTGATTGTTTGGTTTTCAATTAAAAAAAGAATTTTATTGAAAGAGCTTCATATAGTAGACTATTTAGCAACATAAAAATACTTTTAATTTTAACTATATTTTATTTTGCAATAAAAATTATTTATGCATATAAATATTATTTAAAGTATATTAAACAATATGTAAAGCACAATATATTAATTATTATATAATTTTAAATCATAAGAAACATAAATGAAAATATATATATAACCAAATCTTTTATAAGTATTATAACATAAGTACAATTAATATAAAAAATAAATATCAAAACATATAAAAAAGTCAAATAATATTACATAAATCCCAAAATAAATGTGAAGATGAGTTTGTGAATTTTGTGAGAATTATGTGTAAAATATAAAGATAAAATGAACTAAAAAATAGACTAAATAAGTGATCTAAAAATCTACTTGAATAAATCATTTGAGATATTTTTTTGAGATGTTTCAATTTGAGTTTTTTAAAAAGTTATATTTTGGCTGTCAAAAAGGTCATATCTATAAAAGAAATGTTTTTTATTTTACAGAAAAACACTCATTTTTTCTTTAAAAAAGCTTTTGTGGTAAATAAAAATACTTATTAACCTCCCAAAAGTTCATCTAGGTACTAAGTATGCACATTAATCATTACTTCCATTAGTTATTATTATTTATTAATAAAATAATAATTAATAAAAACTTTTTTCTATAAAAGAGAGGGAGAGGTGATAAAAAATCATTAATTTTAAGTATTTCACAAAACAAAAATAAAGGATTTGTTAAACTATAAATAATTTATATAAATAACTAAATATATTCATGCAAAAATAAAAATTTTTCACCGTCAGATAATTCGGTTCATTTTAAATTATCCCTTTCAAGGGGTCGAAGAAATATCAAAGGAGGAGAGGAAAGTTTCACGTTTTTCGAACAAATGCATTAAGAATAAGTTGATACTTTTTAGATTGCGACAAGTGTAATGGCAATTTATAATTGAGAGTTGAGACTTACGAGACGAAGTGGTCAATAGCAAAGACATGTGTTGCTGGACCTCCAGAATGTGCGAGTCTCGTGTGCGTGTCCAAGCTTCACTTAGAAGTTAGAACATTAAAAGAGTTCCAACGACAGTCGTATCTTTTTAATTAAGGGTATGTTTGATGGGCCCTAAGGTTTTTAATGAGATGAGTCGTAATAAAATTAAATATAAATACATATAATATTAAAAAATTATTATTCGAGAGAGATGAAATGATTTATAATATAATATAATTAATAAAATATAATAAAATATTATTTAGATGAAAGGGTTTATAATATAATAGAGTGTAAAGTTGTTTATCAATTGACATTTTAGTCTAAACACTTCAAATCAGAAATTTTTCATTTTTACAGTTTAGAATAAAATGAAATATAATATAAAATTCTTCTCTTCTATTCCATCTTATTTTATTCCATCGTAATAAAATCTAAGCCAAAGATAACCTAACGTTAAATAAGTAGTTCGAACTTGGAAAATAGGAGGACGGAACCTCAAACGTAGTGTTGGCAATTTAGTTCGGTGCCTATATATCTAAAGTTAAAAGATTCGGTTTAATTTGACCAATTTTTAAATAGTACTCAAACTTTAGACTTAATAATTGAATTTGACCTCACGTTTAATTTCTTTTTTATTAATAAAATTAATTTTACAATTTTATATAATTTTTAAGTCTAACCCAAAATTGTTGATTTTATTTTCAAGTTAAACTCGAGCTAAGAGAACCTGAACGTGATCCAGCCCAACATCATTCACATTCACATTCACAAGTGCTCTTGTGATAAAAATTAAGGATGATAAATAGATTTAAACTTGGTTTAACTTGAATTAACAAGTAAAAGTTTAAGTTAATCGGATTTCAAATTAGGCCAAAGCTCTGAAAATTTTGTCTAGCTCAATCCAAACAGAATTGGTCAAATCCAAATTAAATTAAAAAAAGTTGTTTGTGTTTTAATCATAAGCGATCTAGATTGATCCATTAACGATCCTAATAAAATTTTTATTTGATTAGTTATTATCGGAGGATACAACCTAACGATGGTATGGATAATAATTGGACTTGATTCGACCCAAATTCAACGAGTTAATATTAGATTAATTATATTTTAAACCAAGTTTAAGTTTTAAACGATTAATTCAAGTTAATTAGGATAAAAACAACATCATTTTGTTTAATAATTAAATAATTAATTGACTAAAATGATATTAATAACATCTTCTAGTTACAGCCTATTATCATCTCTACAAAACAAAGCTTTAATTTTGCATGGATCACGTGAACCGGCCACATTCATGACTCACATTAGGTTCACGAAAGGAAGTCTTACAGCAGAAACCTGAAGTCCCTGTCAAGCTCCTAACTTTGTAGTTACATTTATTAGGGTTTGTCATGTCACTTCCTGACTTATAGATAGGAACAAAGAATCAAGACATTTGGTTTTTGGTTCCAACTTATGACTAAGGATTCTAACGATTTTCAAGTGTTGGAAGCCTGATTCACATTATTCGATAGTGAAGATGGCAACGTGTTGATTAGGTTCATATGTAAGATATGTAACAAAGTTCAAAGCACTGCAAGTTAGTAGAGTAGGATCATGAACAGAAGCTCTTATGTAGTTTTATATTTCTTATTTTGACTTAATTTAAAATTAATGGATTTAATTTAATTGGACTAAAATTTGATATTAAGACTTAATTGAATTAAAAATTTATTTTGGGTTTGAAATTTTATTTTGGTATTCAAACTAATTATAAAAAATTGAATGGATATGATTAAAGTATAACAACTACACTATATTTTATCAAATTTAAATTCATTTTGAATTTGGCTAAAATCAATTAAGTTTGATTATAATGAACTTAGCATTTGAGTTTTAGGACTTTAGTGCAAGTACTTCTAGGGGTGGTCGAGTTAGTGAAGTGAGGGAGGACATGGGAACAAAATGTTTTGTATTCAAATTCACCTACTTACGCTCTCTCGATCGAGCCTGTCGTATAAAATTTATCTAGTACGGAGTACTCGATTAGCGTAATTTATAAACTATTGCGTCAATTTGAAAATTTACCAAGTGCACATCTAAAAGATAACGATTGCAAATTTCTTTGTTTTCAAAAAAAAGGAAAAAAAATCTTTAGTGCAAGTATTTGAATCCAATTGAATTTAATTGTCAATTTAAATTTAACGTTTGTTAATTTATCTCATCATCATCATCACTCCTAATCTGAAATCTAGCAATGAAGCAGAGTCTAAGGAGGTCTGATTGTATGGTGATGCTGTCGCCTACAACCAAATATAAAAATTTTCACTTCCGTTAAAACAAATTAATGTAGTAGTGGCAAGCGGATATCGTTCCCACGAGGAATTTTACGATTATGAAAATCACGAATTCAAACGACACAAATAATAAAAGGGGGGTTTTGTTACTTACTGAAAGAAGAATAAAAATCAGAAAGGAAAAATTGCAAATTGAAGTAATAATCAAGACTGAAAAATCGATAGGAAAAATACCTTGGTTTCGGTCACCGATGTTACCATGCTATTTTGGATCCTCGACAAAAATTATAATTATTAACGAACATTCATTGAGAGAATTTTCTATCAATTATATTGACTAGAAACATGTATCCTAGCAACCTTATTAAACAACAATCTAGATACGATCATAGATTAATTGCATAATAGCATTAAGAACCAATGACAAGTGATAACATGTACGACATGAAATCAATCAAGTGGATAATTTCTTAGGATTTTCCGACTCTAACGTAGAGGGGTTAATCCTAATTGCTACTTGTGGTTACCAAAATTGAACGTCAGATTTTGTTAACCTAGCGATTAAATCCATTAATCTCTAGTTGCGCACCTAGAAACTAACAAATCCAATTAAAAAGATTAATCTGAAATTATCCAATGAACGTTAACAATCATGAAGAAGATTCAGAACATCTCACCACAATAGCATGGAACATGGATCTCTCAACCAAGACAAGGAAATTAGTTAATCATACTTGAATTGAAGACAAAAGAAATAATAATTAAAAAAGTATCCATAACTAGTCTTTAGTGAAGGTAACGAAAATAACAAGAGGAATTGTGCAGCAATTGAAAAACAAGAAAACCAGAATTTTGTCAATCCCCCTCTATTCCTAAGCTTACGATGAAACTATTTTAAAAACTAGAAAAACAATGTCCTGCGGCAACCTCCAAGAGCCCACAGAAAAGAATGCCCTCTCCACTCTAAAACCTAGCCTCCCCGTTATCCACGTCAGCCTCCTTCTTTTTAATTAAATCTCTCCATGATCTTGGTTAGATTCCATCCCAATTAGATCATCTTCAAATTTAAGCGGGAAACTTCTTAAAAAGGCTCCACAAAATTTTCGACAATTTTTGTTTTAATTGGAGACTATCTTCTGAAAAATCTGCAGATTTAGGATTCTGACCTTAGACGTACTCACGCTTAATCTTTGAATTTCGTCCAAATTGGAGATTTTTGAACTTCTTACCATATTTTTCCTTTTTTTGATCTTTCTTCGTCTTTTTGGTATTAAAAATTACCTGTAAACATTCAACAAATAATTCCATCAATTTATGAGCACGAATTTTACAAATCAATCAAAATTAATACCAAAACATATGCAATTTAAATGACTTATTAGATAATAAAGATAATTAAATGAACAACTAAAATGATTAAAATAACTAAAAACAAAAACGATAATACACTTAAGATAAAAAGAAAGACTTCCCAGTAAATTTTATCTACTTCAAATAAAGGTGTTGAAACTCTCCACCGTAACTTGCTATTTCTTAACAGAAAATGGTTCACGACGTTCCTTCAATTACTGCCAATACTCACTTCACCAAAAAAAAGATCTTTACTGTATCAACAAATCAAAACTCATGACTCATACAAAAAGGACGTCGATCACTTTGCTGAAAAATAATACCGAGCCTACACTTCTCTTCACCGTAACTTCCAATGAGACATGCACATGGCCATAATATTTTATTCAATCAACTAACACACGCAATCCCACTCAATACCATTCTCAACTAAGATAGATTTTTGTAGTATTTGTTCAATAATCAATTAACATATGCTATCCCTTTTTCGGCATAAAAGATTCATGCTACAGATAGATTTGTAATAGATAAGAGATGCGGATAATTACACAACTTAGAGATAGACTTTTACCGTTATTATGAAATATTTACAAATCTTAAACACATTAAAAATTTAATTTCAACCAAATAACTACAACTTTAATTCCACCACACAACTACATGAGAATTTAGAAAACTGTGAAAAATGCTTTGAACATGGAATGAATGGATTATGTGTATGGTTTGGGTGAGAGAGTTACGGATGGAGTCACGTGTACGTTGACATAAAAGCCTTCTATCAGCTGCCCGCTTGAGGCAACGAGATCCTTGAGAAATCGGACTCGGATAGTTTACGGATTAAACTTTGGTTTATCCGGATCGTTTTACGGAACTCTCGAACCATTTGTGTGCATTCATATTTGACTTGCCGGGTATGAGACATGATGAATTGTTATATTATGATCCTATGACATATGATGTGATGATTGTAAAGTGATAAGAGTTAATCTGTTTATGCTTGAATATATGAAGATGCATATTGCTTGATTGTGTGGCTCGTTGCCAATGGCTATAAACGTATATGCCACTGAGCTTCGCAGCTCACCCCATTACTCTCCCCTCCTCAGGTGCAGATCGAGACGATTATTGACCTTATAAGGCATTAGAAACTTCAAGCTAGTAAGGAGCCTTGTATAAGTTAGTACTTTGGTTAGCCCACCAGCATATCATCATGGATCATACTTATGTATTTTGGATTTTAACTTTCATTTTGTATTATGTTATATTTCGAGAATACTTGTTGAATTTTTTTGAATGAAAATGACAGATGGTTTATGCATTTGGAATGATTAATGGATGTTTAGACTGCATGGGTAGAACGTATGAGTATATGTTTGATTGTGAACCGAATTGTGTTTATGTATGGATGTTGGGATCGGGTCCGAAGGTATTGGGGCGCCCGTCGTTGGCGCGACCCAAGAGGCCGCCTCGGGAATAGTGATCCGGGACCCAGGCCCAACAGAGGGGTTCCAACAATATTTTTTATATGTAAACTATAATAGATATATAAGTCAATGATTACTCATAAAATCAATTATAGCCTACTTGTAAAGGAAAGCTGTTTATTATTCCAATTACCCAATTTCTTATGCACCATTTCCACCAAAGGTTAATAATCTTTATTAGCAAGCCCAGCAAATGATATTCGGATTCCCAAATATTTAAGAGGTAACTTCTTTACCTGGAAAATTGTGAATATGAATTATCATATGAAATGTGTATATAACACTTTCTAGAATTTTCTGTCAACCTTCAGCGACGTTTTAGTTCTTCCAAATCTTTAATGCAATAAGAAATAAAATCTAGATTTGCGTTACATAATAAAGGCAATTCATTTACAAATAACAAATTAAAAAGCTGTAATTTTTTGCATTTGGAATGGTATTTGAAATCATTGCATTTAGTGATATTCCTTAAAATAAGTGGTAAAAAAATTGATGGAGTTTGATTCCACATATAACGGAAGAAAACAAACTTTTTTTTTGTTTTCTTTCAATCTCAAGTGCTATAGATTAATATATAAACATAATAAAAAGTGAAATGTTAAATTATACCTTATTATGAAGTTGGATCTTCTTTTCCTACATATTTTCTCAAAATGATATATTTGTGAAAAATTAGTATGATCACATAAGTATTCAACCTCTAATGGTATTTACGTAAAAAAATTTACATAAACTCTATAAGTGAAGTAGAGAGAGGTAAGTAAAAAGTGCTAGCTTCTGGAGGGTTTACTCTAATTTATAATAAGACTTAGACCTTCCAGTAATTTAATTGACCTTCCAGTAATTTAATTGAAAAATAAACTTGATTCAATTAAAATTTAATAAAAATTATAATTAACTATAATCAAGTATCAATTGGGTTCGAATAAGATCAATATCTAATATTGGTCCTTATTTATTAAATATCTTATATTTGATTCTAAAGTTTTTCAAACTTTGCAATCAAGTATAACTTGATTAAATTGTCTCTTTTTAACCATTATATTGTATGAGCCATTAGGTTCCTAAATATATTGGTAATGGATATAAATTATAACCCTAATTAATATTCAGGATTAGACAAATTAAATATGAGGTGGACTTGTCTTGATGAAATCCCAGTGGGCCTTGATTTCTCACTTGAGTTTTACGTTTTTAGACCATGAGTAATTAGGGTGGTGCATTCACTCAAGATTGTATGTGTTTGAATAAGGGTTGTTACATCCCTGTCCTTGGCCACATTGCGCTCCCTTATAGTTGAGCTGCTCCATATTGTTATTTTGCACTAAGAAACAATCAGTTGTGATATGGCTTTCTTCCCCGCATAATTGTGCTGAATTGCTTTAAGTTGAAAGGAAGAGGTGATTCTCAAGCTATTTAGTTGCATAGTTAGGTTGGTGATCTCAACCTAGAGTGCTATCACTGAATCTATAACAATCCTTCCCTTTTGAACTCAAAAAGTTGATTTTTGTTTGTTTTAGTTCGAAGTCCAAAAACAATATTGTTCTCCATCTCCTCTAACAAATCTTCCACCTCCTCAATTGTTTTCTCATCAATGATCCTCTAGTATCTGCATCAATGGTGCATAGTGTGGGTGGATTAACTTCGACGTAAAATGTTTGCATTAAGAATTCCTTCAGTAGTTATGATACGAAAATCTCCTTTGCAATTACTTATACCACTGCCACGTTTCATATAGAGACTCCCCCTCATTTTGATAAAAATTGGTAATTTCATTGATGAACCTTATTGTCCTAGTCAAAGGGAAGTACTTATCCAAAAATGTCTCCACCTACTACTCCTATATAGTGATGTTTGGTGGGTTGAGTGAATTCAACCACACTTTAGCTTTATCCCTGAGTGTAAAGGGAAAGAGCATCATACTAGAAACATCTTCTATCAACCCATTATATTAGAACATGTCACACACAAAATTCGTCAGATGGGCATTGGGATCCTCATTGAGCAATCTATAGAATTGTACCTTAGTCTACAACATGTTTAACAGCCCTAGTTTGATCTCAAATATGTTTATATGCACTAGTGGTTGAGTGATTTCTTATTGCATAGTATTGAACTCTAGCCTCATGAAGTCAATAAAGGTTCTTTGATATTC
>JANJEY010000008.1:55500935-55513469 GCA_024703695.1 Erythroxylum cataractarum
CATATCTAACACAACTTCTTTCATTCCAACACCAATCTTACTTCAATAAGCATCCAATTTAGTCTCCAATTCAGCCCTAAGTTCATCTAGACATTCACTTTCATAATTAATACCACTTATCTAACATTATTCAAACATCAAAACCCATCCAAAACCAATCCAAAACATGTTAATCATTCAACCTCATACATACCTACCCTCATACCCAAACAAGCCAACCACAATCTTTATGAAATTAATGCACAATTAATCACAATAAATGCATCTAACTACCAAATGAAAGAATACAATACACAATTCTCACCTAAACAATTTACAAGCTTTAAATTCTTCAATCTCTAATTCACTTCAACTACTTCAACTCTTTACCTCTCAACACCACCTACGACCATCACTCCCACACCCAACAATCATCATCATCCCAAGACTAAGGTTTGATTTGTGTGTGGATAAAAGAGGAGCAAGCAAGTAGCAAGGAAAAGCTTCTTGTATGATGGATGAAAAAACCAACGAAGAAGGGAGGAAGAAGCATCCACAGATGGAGGAGAAACTTTGCTTTTAAAAGTGATTTGTGACTTTTTGAAGGAGGAGTGTCGTGAGTGGGTTACAACCCTTAGGTAATAATATAAAAAACCTAAGTTAAAGACTTAAGTAGGCAAGTGACATGTGTCACTTGCCACTTGTCTTGTTTTTAAGCACTTTAGGGTTTCTTTCCAAATACAAATAAATTTTCTACTCCAAATTCCAATGGCTCAAATAAAAAAATTCCTAAAATTATGTATCTAAAATTTCCAGTGCCATAGGACAGTCTTTTCCAGTACCGAAAATCTAATCAGTCAGTCGCTAGGTAATTTTTCCGGTCCAGACATTGTCCCCCAAACATTTCAGAAAAAATCCTAAAAGTTCCTAAAAATGGAAAACACCCATACATCACTCCAATTCAATTTTTTAAATACAATTATCACATATTTCACAAAAAATTTACATTTAGACACATATGCCGAGAAATATCATAAATGCATGTAAAATCACGTGCATATACAAAAATTACCATTCAGATAAATATAGAGGCTATATGATGCATGAACATACCCAGGTATATTTACACTGGCCTAGCCCGTCCCAAATGACCAATTTACCCTTCCCATCGGTGATGGGATGTTACATAGTATAGGTGACTTGAGTGTTTTGGATTGATTTTAATGATGTCAGATGAGTGTGTATTAAAGGAAAATGATTGAGTGTGTGTACTGTCATTTTGTGGCTAATTGTTCAAGTGATGATCTTGATTAAATTTTGGCTGATTTATTGACTAAATTGGATGCTTATTGGTGTAAGAATGGTATTGGAATGATAAGATTTGAGTTAGGTGTAAAATCTTGAAAATTTACTTTGTGTATGTTCCAATGATTTGGTCATAACTTTTTGTATGGTTATGCTATTGAGATTAGGTTTAGCTTAAATTAAACTTGAGAAAGTTTGGCTATAATTCTTATGAAGGAAGTACTATCCAATTGTGGCTTGTAGGGTTCGTAATTTTGCCTTGAAAGTGGGCAATATGTGCAGGGTAAATAGTCATCTTTCTAACAGTGAAGATTTATGATCTGAAACTTTGGGGAATTTTTCTAGGATAAAGTAGGCAGATTTTGTGAGATTGGTCTTCATGAAAGTTGGAGAGTTTTGTGTTAGCTTTATATCTCCACTAAGTATGACATTTTTTTATTTTGAAATTTAAAGTTATGACTTGTGAACTTTCAGGTGGTTTTTCAATAAATGAATGTGTTTTGTGTGTGAAATGGCTCTAAGTATAGGTTTTGTGATTACTGTGTTTTGAAGCCAATTCTGGACTGTTATGGTTTACAGTAGCTCAAGTTATCTTATGGAAAGTTATTGAGGAATGTCTTAGCTTTGTAATGAGGTATAATATGCGAATTTTTTACGTAGGGATTGTAAGTTATGAATTTTTTAAAGTATGGATATGGTTTAGGTGATATGTTGATTTAACAACCTTTAACAGGCCAGCCACAATCATGGGAGAATTTCACCTAGTTAGAGGTGGAATTTGCTTCTAAGTCCTTCATGAGAATTGTAGCATGTTTTCTGATATTTTTAGTGATATAAAGCATTAAATTTTTGGACAATGGCATAGGAAGTTATGATTTTTGGAAGATTGTGTTACTGTTGAGGATGACACTTATAAGGGCATAAATTTTGGTTGAGAAATTGACTTGTCCAGACGTTGAATTTGTTTCTATGTTATTCATGAAAGTTGTAGAATATGTTTTTATCTTTTTCTTGATATAAAACTTGGAATTTTTGGCAAAGGGAATGGGAAGATATGATTTTTAGAAGAATGTTGTACTGTTTTGGAAAATATGGGGTTAGGCAGAAAATTTGATTGCAATTTTGACACCCTTAAAGGTGCAATTGGTTTTGAAGCCCTTCATGAAACCTATAGGGTTTTCTGTGATCTTTCCAATGAGTCCTCATTTGTGATTTTTGGTCACTTGTGTGAAAAGTTAGGTCTTGTGAAAGAACATAATAAAATTAGAAAGAAGAAAATGAAATTAGAAAAAAAATGAAAATTGGCGGAAGTTCGCACCTTGCGAGCGCCTCACCCTCGCGAGGGCGAGGACGCTCTCATAGTGGGTTGAATGTGACGCAGTCAGCCCATTTTCCTTTTATTTTAATTATTTTAATTATTTTGTTAGTTATTTTGACCCTTTGCCCTCCTTTTGTGTATAACTTTTTCATCCAACCTCCGATTGACCTGATTCTCGAGGTATCGGATTAGTGAAATATTTAATTTCATTTCTATGTAAAATTCCAAATTTTTGGAGATGAAATTGATGTAGATTGATTAGATCAAAGTGAGGAGACCGGGTAATTATTTTTCTGGTCCGTGTTTTAACAATAATTGGACCTATAGAGGTCCAAATCGAGTGATTTTAGTGTCTATGGAGTCCTAAAGCATAGAGAAATTTTTCTAAAAGGAAAGGTTGCCTAGGTTAACTTATGTGGACAGTCTCATTAATCAGGAACAGCAGACCTGAAAGTATGGCTTAGAAAAAATTACAATAAGAATAAATTGCTTGTTTAAGGATTTTAGTGAGGCTAAACCCTAGGCATATGTGAGCTGTGAAATTGGAGTGATTTTTGAGGTAAAATTCATAGATTGATACCGGGATAGTCATGAACATGCATCGTACATATATGTGCATCAATGATTTTAATTATGCAAAGTATTAATGTGTGTGCAATGTATTGAATAAATGGGTTACGCAGGCTAAGAGTTCGCAATCCGATGTTTCCAAAATTTGGAAGCAATGCTAATCTGGAGCGTACTGTGAGTAGATCAAGATGGTCTTACTTCACCCTTTGTTCTATTTTATTTTATTTTGTATAAATTAATTACTAGATATAGATTGATTTTATTGGGTTCTGGATAGGAGGTCCCATGATTGTGATACTGAGCTGTGTTATAGAAGTGCTACTTGTATGTGAATTTGAGAACTACTTGCTTATGATGTGATGAATTGCGATCCATGCGTTGATTGTGATATAATAGTGTCACATGAGCATCTCATATACATGTGATTAAAGTTACTTGATTGAGTGACAGGCGAAATGCCTTATGCTTATGTGAAAAAGAAAAGTGTTGCTTAGGTGATCATATGATATTTTGAGCAAAGTGAAATAAAGAAATTAGTGTGATGTGATTGATACGTGTCGGAACATGACCTGATAATACGTGAAAGTGAGTGGAAGTGACTGCTGCATCACATGGCATAAGTGCATGAAAGAAAATGGTTGTTGTGACCAGAGTCGTCATTGATCAGAGTTTTAAGCTCAAGGAGTGAAAATGAGCTTCGAGCTCATAAAGTGATTCAGAGTCTCAGGCTCAACGTTTAATGAGCCCTGTATCCACCAACGGATAAGAGACAGTTATTAATGAGTCCTACAAGGGACAGTTTAGGCACTTGATCACAGCAAAATAATAAATGAAAAGTGTGTCTCATATGCATGTATCGAACATGAATAATGTGGATGTGAAATTCTATAAATGCGTGAATGTGAAATATTATGAATGTGCACTAGGAAATAAAGTGAGATGTATGCTTATTGTGTTATGTGACTGGGTGAACCATCGATGATGGTCACTCACTGAGTTCGCAAAACTCACCCAAAATTTGCAATTATTTTTTAGGACCCAGAAGAATACCCCGTTAGGCAACGAGCGTATAACATCTACATGTGAGTGAGAGAAGAGGTCGGGATCAGTTCGCGTCTGCATTAATGTATGATAAAATTGTATTTTCTGAATTTTTTGTACAAATGATTAGGTCAATTTGTAAAGTCAACAGACTGAATTAATTTGTATTTATAAAAAGCCCCCCATGGTCATTGTATTACCGATGATTTATGTATGGTAATGATTTCCCGTATAGTGTATGCTTGTGTTTTGAAAAAAAATGCTGAGTTTTGACTGAGTGATGTAACACGCCACCCTCATAGGGCACAGACTCGGATATCACCATCGATGTCGGGTTTGGGTCATGCGGGAGTAGGGTGTTACATAGGCCTTGTGGCATTTTCATTATTTCGATGTTCTTACATTTATAGACTTGATGTTAACCTTAAATTGATTAAATGAAGTCCTTGATACAAAGCATAGCATGGAGGAAGTCATGATGAGATCATGATAATGAGATTCCTATCATTTGTAATTATGTTAGTATCTAAACTTTTCCTAGTCGTAAGATTAATGATGGGATATCATTAATCCGGATAGACTAGCAAATGTTATACTCCTTAATTGGATCAAGCAATAGATCTCATAAGCATTAGACATGAGTTGTTTAGAATTAACGTATGGATGCTTACTAAGGGTAGTAAGTACATTTTATTGATCTATTATGAGACAATCATATGGATATTCTATTCCATTGTCAATGATAGTCTCATCATAGCAATGGTGCAAGTATCCTTTGACTTGAGGTGCTTCAGGATATCTCAGATACTGATCCTATGATTTGACTCCATTCATTAGTGCCTTTTAAAGGTTATTCAAAGGGTTGTGACTAGGTACAACTTGAAGTATTTGGAGGTAACTTAGTAGCCAATAAAGGATTCACTATTCTTGATAAAAGGAGATGATACCCATGACCTCTTTTCGGGGTCACTCGGGAGTCTCTGGCCAGACTAGATATGTGTCATGAAGAGAGTCTTTAATAATATATAGAGTTATAAGATCCTCAAGACAAGATCTAATATCACTTGGACTAGATGTGATGTAGTCAGTCTAGTGAGAGTTGATACTTTGACTATACTCTGAATCAAGTAGTGTATATATGGTGAAAGGACGAATTGCATAGCAACATTGTGTATAGAAGGCGTCCTAATCAAACCATTCAATTTTTGGTCAATTGGGGGTCATAACGTTTTGCTAGATACCGCTTTTGGAATTACTTAAATTAAGTGTTAATTTAAATGGTCAACATTACCAGGAACCTAATGGGTCACACATATAGGAGATTCAAAGGATGAGTTAAATGGTCTTAAATGGTGATTCAAGATACATGAGAGTGTTTTGAGATTGTATCGCGATGTGATCGTAGTAAAAAAGTTGCATGAAATGGGTTAGAAACAAGTGTTATTGGCTGCCAGTTTGGCCACTAACTTCCTAAACTTCCATTAATGCATGTTATTCATGGTCATTAACTTCCCAAATTTCCATTAATGTAAACTATTCATGGTCATTAACTTCCCATAACTTCCATGAACGCATGTTATTCATAACCGTTAACTTCCTATAACTCTCCATTAGTGATGTGGCTAATGGAAGGCCAAATGGTGTAGAAAATACAAATGATTTTTGTGCATCTTGTCTAAGACACAAGTGAAAGAAAGGTTCTTGTCTTATACACACACTCTTTTTCTCTCTAACTCTCACAAGAGTTCTTGTCTTTGCTAGCACAAAGAAAGAATTCTACTCATCTCCCAGTGAGGTTTCATCCTTCTATCTTCGTGTGGACTTTCATTAGAAATGGTTTACATTGATCGTTAAGGGTTTACGACAATTTAACATCGAGAAGATTAAAGAACGAAGGAGATCGTCGAAAAGGTATGTATAAATCTTACATCTTACATTTCATGATTTATTTTTTATATCTATATGCATGAGTAGATCTGTTTTATTTTGAGGTTCAGTTTTATTTCCATTGTGTATATTTGATATATGTTATGTATGAGATGCATGAACAGACCCTTACATCCAAGTCATCTCTCAAGTCTTATAGGATCTCTTTACTGACTTCTACCAAGCTAGTGCATTTCCCTAGAACAAGGAAACAATGTATTGCAACCTTTTTTTTTATGTACACCCTAGATGATCTAAAATTATCTATGCCTACCCCTACCATGCCTCGACCTCCTTAGGATCTATAATACCTCGAAACTCTACTGCACTCATCTTATAGATCTTCTCATAGTTTTGATCCACCTCAAAATCACCTCAGGCTAGAGCTACAGTAATAGTCTGTTGCATCATCTGTGGAGGCATTAGCACCTCCCATCCTACCCTATTTACTTGGGCATCCCCCTGATCTAACACATTTAAATCACAGATTAAACTCCTTAATTCCTTAAGTGACTCATGGCTAGCATTATCATCTCCCGAAGCCATCCTAAAAGAGATAAAAACACATCATTAGTTTTTTACTCAATATGTCCCTAGAAACGTAAACCTGCTCTGATATCACCTAATATGGCTCTCCTAAAATTCTTAAACCATAATTAACTAATTAGTTCCCAAAAAATATCATTAATTATCAAATTCCTTATTAGTTCCAAAAGAGAGAATTGTTTGTTAGATACAAAAGTATTCTACATAACGCAACTACCAGAGTTGTCACATTCAAAAATATATACATTCCAAAAGTTTTACACAAGTAATCTACTGGCCCTACCTAAACTCCACTCTTTCTGTCCTGTACTCTAGGGTTATCAGTAATCACTCAACCTCCTAAAAAATAAAATGGCAAGGGGTGAGCTTCCTACTCAATAAGGATAACCCACCATACCCTTAAAATCAAGTAACTCCATAAATAATTAACTTAGTCACCCGATTAAATCATACATATAATATGTATATACACAACAACACTCAATCTAACCCAAACAATTAGCAAACATCTCAAAAATTTTCCCAAATTATGATTAACACGAAAAATAATTATAACTGCCATTTATGCTTTATTCCAATATTTAACTGAATTTTTTTGCGTAGGCCTAGCTTATCCTAGTGGACGTACATCCAATGGTCTATTGACTTATCTCATCATAATCTCTTATCATTGGAAACGTAATTAAATAACCCAGGTGAACTATCAAAAGCTAACAAAGTATAGGTCAATTAAGCATAACATGGCATGAGTCTATAACAAAGAAGTAAATGTAGCAAAACAACAAGAAATAGTAAATAGAAAGAGCAAATAATAGCCAATGAGGGAGTTACTCCTGCCACTCTCAAGCTTTCCATCTTGGATCTTACCCTTTACTTCTAGTTGATGTTCACCCCAAACTGACTGCTCTCACTGTGTAGCCCTTTCTTTTGTTCTTCTCCTTCCTTCTTCTCAACTGAAACTCTCTCCTTCTCCTCCCCCACACTTCTCTCTCTCTCTCTCTTTCTTTTCCAACCGAATGAGTGTGTGTCTCCCCCCTTTTGGTTCAGCCCACCTCCCTTTACCTCTCATTCTTTTTCCATTTATAGCACGAGTCTAGCTTTAGGATTGTAAGGTTGTTACGTCATCAACTTGCATGTGTCAAACTTAAGTGAATGCAAAAGAGTAGTCATAGGTGTGCATGAGGTGGTCACGGTGGTGACAAATTTAGTCACCACCATGACTAACTTGTCACGGTGGTGACATGTTAAGTCACTATGACTTAACATGTCATGATGGTGACATGCTTAGTCATAGTGACCAAGCATGTGTTTTGTTCATAGTTATATCTATGCACACTGTAACATAGCCTATTCTCTTTATCATTATAGAGTTCTTATCCAATCTTATAATTCTACTATGTTTGCTAACAATATAACTCATACCTTTAGCTTACCAAACTTCAGTGGAATTCTCTAAAAATTCACCCACATTAGAATTATTTCTAGCATACTTCTATTAAGTTTGATACTTAGACCTCTCTTTTTTTTTTTTTGAAGAAAATAAGGTTTCCTTGTATATGCTAAAGACCTACTTCAATTACTTTTTCAGTTACTTCCTCCAAGTTAAACTTGAATACAAACAGTTCATCCTCATTCACTGATAAGTTTTTAAAGCTAAATATTTTCCATGCATTGTTAACCCATCTTTGTATCATTAGATAGGCAAGTCTTTTCTTTAGAATATATCCTACTACAAATGTGCTCCTCTTTCTTGCTCCTATTTGAAGATGGTGACATAGGCTCCTCCATAATCAAATGAGCATGCCTCAGGTTACCAAAGGTGAAAGTATGGAACTTTGAGTTACCTTACTCTAGCCTATATTAGGCACTAGTTGAGGCTGAGTTTGTTTAGTACTAAGTGGCTGAGGTTGAGGTTGAGGATTTTAGGCCCAATTAATGGAGGAGGTGTTCTATTGAGGGGTTTGAGGTTTTTTTTCTTGGTTTTCTAGTTGCATATTCATGATTATTGGGGAAAGATGCTAGTGCAGTGAAAGGCGAGAAGAAGCGTTAAACTGGTTGGTTGGTAATAAAGGAAAGGTATATAAAGAATAAGATAAAGAGAACTATAACTATTTGGATTTATAAACTAACTTATTTTTTAATTCATTAGATTATATGAAGCTCCTCAACATCTTCTTTATAGCTTTAACTAGCCTTATAAAGAGAGAAATACATAAGGGTTATTAAGTGTATAAGGAATGAGAATGGAGTTTATTGATTACATCTTTCTAGTAAATAGGAGAGATATATTGCACTAAATGCTTATTTTCTTTTTATTTTCTCTAGCGATGGTGAGCACTCCCTGAAGCTTAATCTTTTTATTATTATTAGTAATCCTAGATAGGTAAATTGACGATCACTAAGTTGCACATTTGAGATTGAAGATAACTCAGCAGCTATGTCTTTTGCTCTTTGAGAGACTATTAACTTTTACTTCCATTGATGGTTGAAACTAAGGGTGTTGAGTCAGTTTTAATCTAATAAATCCCCTAATATCTGGAAGTATATGGATTGTAAACTTATAGTGCTAAAGGGGTCGATCTTACGAGCAAGTAGTGAACTAATTGAATCCTAATTTTTTTAAGGCCTAAAACTATATTTAAAATGAAAATAAAAATGAGCAAAAAATTAAGCAATTGAATATGGATAGATTAAAAGTTAAATTGTAAAATTAACAAAGAAATCAAACTCAAGCATAACCAATTGGCAATTGAAATTCAAATAAGGAAGATTAACAAGTTATGAGAAAGGGGATTTATCTTATCATCAATGCCAACTTAGTCACTTTTGTGTTAATGTGGTGTCAATCTTAGACTTTCTAAACCTGGATTAGTCTCTCTCAAGTTGTAATCCCCAATCCCTAAATCATAAGCCCTAATTAAATTAAGTTACGGAACATATAATCTCTCGATTAACAAAATAGCCCACAACCTAATTTATTCTTAAGCATTCCAATAAACAATCGAATCCTCAAACGTGATCTCTCTTTGTATAATTATTGATTTGATTGTTTGCATGTTCTATGAAATTGTTTAACTCTCATTAACCAAACTAATTATTTTAAATTCAGTTCAATCTCTCGCTTTATTACCAAAACATGCAATTATAACAAATAATCACAACACCCAACATCATTAACAACAAAATCAACTAAATTAACACTGAATCAATTATAAATCCCTAAAAGAAGTTAGATCATCCTTAACCTAAGATTCATCATCATCAATTCCATCTTATAAATCAAATAAACAAAATAAATGATGAAAATGGAAAAGAAAAATTGGAGGATTGGAGGTTGAAGCAACTAAAGCTCCACCTTCTTTTTTTTCTCTTCTTCTCTCTCTTCCTTCTTCCTCTTCCTTAGCTTTTTTCCAAAGTGCCAATTAGAGGATCCCTTTTTTAGGTCATTCTTTTATCTTTTATAGTCCTAGGGCTTTTTAAGGTAAATAATAGGTTTTACTCAAGCTCAAAAGTCCAAAATAACTAGTAAAAAGTTAAGTTCAAGAAGCCAGTTCATGTTTGTCATCGTACAAGCCACGATTATCATTTGTCATGATCGTGGCCTACTGATGTTGGATCAAAAAATAATAGCATACTAGATTTGGTTGAATGGTAGATTTCAAAAACTTTTTTTGAAACCAAAGCATAGTGGAAGCATAAAAAGCAAGTCAACATGTTTTCATCCAACATGATACAGTATAAGGAAAATAACTAACATAAGAACAAGATGGAAATTAAACCGAATCCTTGCTACAGTTTTGACTCCTCACTGTTATATTCTCTCCTTGTTAATGTATCATGTCCTCGTTATTGTATCCTTGACTAATTTGATCTACCGCTTGTTCTTCTTGGACAACTTAGTTAACAAGATCCTCTGATGAGAAAGGAGAAGAAATATTAAAGAGGTTTATCTTTTATGATCAACTAGTTGAAAGAACCAAAATGAGACAATCTCATTACAAGTTTTAGCTAACTCATGAAAGAGAGGAGAGAGTGAGTCAAAAAATGCAACACATTCTTCTCTTTCTTCAAAAATGAAGAAGAAGCCAATAAATGAGACATTTTCATTTGGTTTAAAATGGATAGATTAAAAGACAAAAAGAAGCAAAATGGAGCCTCTCAATTTCGGTTAATGATGAAAGAAGAGAGTGATGTGCATCCAATGTATCACTTCATTCTTTAATCATAAATAAAGAATCCAATAAATGAAACACTCTCATTTGTCCAAGATGGCTATATGAAAAAAAACCAATAACCTAAATGAGACCCTCTCATTTTCGGTTATGATATGAAAGAAGGGTGAGAGCATATCAAATGCACCTCTTCCTTCTTTAATCAAATGAATGCTAAAAGGTTACATGCCATCATTAAAAGAAATCCATTAAACCATTTAATGATAAGATCATTACTCCATTTAATGATGACACTATTAAACCATTTAATGATGATGAAGCATGATAAAAACCCACCTTAAATGTGCAACAGTCCATTTAACCAAAATTTGCCCTTCTATTATGTTTAATCAATTTAATTAATCTAATTAATCAAATCAAACCAAAGTCTAGCCCAATATTAAATCTTCATTTGGGCTTCTAATTAACAATTAATTAGTGTAAGCCCAACATTTAATTATAGACTTTAAAACCTAATTTAATTAATTCTTAATTAAATTATTCTAGTTTTTGTATTCCGAATATAATTCGATCCTTTCCTTTTTATTTTCTCTCCAATAACTTCTATTTATATTTCTTACTTTGCTTGATAACATTTCCTAGAAGCCAAGTGGGGAATCTAATTGAACTTATATAATTCAAGCTCCAATAAGCCCGAAATAGGCTTGTTGGACCTCACTTGCGGAGCCCAACTTCGGATGTCTTAAACCTTGACCATCATCAGTTCGTCTTCATTGTCATAACATCCCAAAATTTTTCCTCACAATTTGTTCAATGGCGTGCCCATATGAATCAATCACCATAATCAAACTCATTTCTCGTATTTGTGCACAGAATTTGGAAATATTCAAATCAGAATTTCAATTTTTGTTCTTCAAAGAAATCAAAGCTCTAAGCCTCTATTTTTTTTTGAAGCAAGAATCACCTCAATCGGAGCTCTATAGCTCAAGATATGCTCAAAATTCCAAAGCTTGTTTATACCTCAATCATGCTCTTTAAACTAACCTCTCACTTTTTTACAATCAAACTTTTTCAAATCAAATCCAAAAGCTCCAAATTTTCATGGAGAGATAAATACATGTCTTAGGAATCTATCACTTTAAGAATCACTCAATTTGGAGGTCAGACGAAGGATTTATGGTCAAGAGACTCCAATATGTTTATGTCCTTATTCCAACTGAACATGTCTTGGCACGATTGTCATAACTTTCACCACAAATGTCGGATTAGTTTCATTCTTGAACCATTAGAAAGAAGACTTCGAGATCTAAATCACGTCCGATTCAGCCTCTAAAATGGTCAAAATAACAATCTTTCTCGTAAATGTCTGTTAAACAGACATGCATCGAGCTTAGGAGGCCAAAATGACCTGAGAATGTCTGTTAAACGGACATCCATATCCATTTAACGGACATAGACTGGCCAAAGGATGTTTTTACTCCTGAGAAGGTCCGTTTAACGGACCTTATGTATATTAAACGGACATTGGGTCTCCCCAAAGTCCTCCAAACCCTCTTTCATGCTTCCTACAACCATCCTAACATCATAAACACTTATAATACTCCCAAAATCACTTATTCTCATGCTAAAACACTTCATAACAACTCAAACATCAAATTCATTTCATCAAACTCTCAA
>JANJEY010000008.1:55548118-55559884 GCA_024703695.1 Erythroxylum cataractarum
CCAATAAAAATTATGCAGAATTAATGACAAATGACAACAAAATACTGACAATGTGCAATTTATCAAAACTCAATGTGTGGGACCAAAATAAGCATAAAAATCATAGATCAGGAGTCAACAAATGCATAATCACTAAAGAAAACAAGCCTAATTTGTAGTATAAATTTGGTCCAATCAGATGTGTATAGACTATCGAGCATTGAACAAGGTAACAATCAAGAACAAGTATCTAGTACCTTTGATTCAAGATTTGATGGATAGGTTGTCAAGGGCTAAGGTGTTCACGAAGTGGATATTGACAAGTGTGGATAGCCAAGGGCGATGAGCAAAAGGCAACGTGCAAAACACTATATGGATCTTACAAATTTTTAGTTATGCCGTTTGGATTAACTAAAGCCCCTGCGACATTTTGCAATCTAATGAACGACGTGCTGTACGATTTTCTTGATGAGTTCGTTATGTTCTATCTAGACGACATCGTGGTATATAGCACCAACATAGCAGAACATGTGGAACACTTGAGGTGAGTGTTCGAAAGACTGAGGCAACACAAGCTCTATATGAAGATGGAGAAGTGTGAGTTTGCTCAGTTGGAGATCAGATGCTTGGGTCACGTGGTGAGCAAGGGTCAGGTCAGAATGGATCCGAAGAAAGTGAAAGTAATAGTCGAGTGGAAGGCTTCTAAGATAGTACAAGAATTGCGAAGTTTGCTCGATCTAGCGAACAACTATAGGTGGTTCATAGTAAGATACTCCAAGAAAGTGGCACCATTAACGGACTTGCTAAAGAAGAAGCAAAAGTGGTGTTGGACAAGTGCATGTGAGGAGGCATTCGGAAAACTCAAAGATGCGATCTGAACCGAACTAGTTTTGAAGCTACCCGAGTTCGATCTTCCATTTGAGGTACATACTGATGCTTCGAACAAAGTTGTTGGTGGAGTCCTTGTATAGGAGGGTCATCTGGTTGCATTTGAGAGTTGAAAACTCAATGGTACGGAGCAGCAGTACTCGGCACACGAGAAGGAGATACTTGCAGAGGTGCATTGCCTGGAGACATGGAGAGTATATTTGTTGGGAACTAAGTTTGTTGTTCGGACAGACAATGTTGCTAACACATTTTTCAGGACCCAAAGGAAGTTGTCCACAAAACAAGCTCGGTGGTATAAGTTTCTTGCTGAATATGACTTCGTGTAGGAGCATAAACTAAGGAGGCACAATAACTTGGCAGATGCCTTGAGTAGGAAGGAGGTATTTGTGGCCCTTTATTCGATCATAAGGGTGGAGTCCAACCTATTAGAGAAAATCAAGATGACAGCTCCACTAGACACCATGTATTGTAAGTTAATTACTCGAGTAAAAAGAGGTGTTGTATGCAAGTTATGGCTCGATGATGATAGGCTATTGATGACTAAGAGTAGTCAAGTTTATAAGCCTAGCTTTGGTGGATTGTGGAAACAATTGTTGAAGGAGGTGTATGACTCGCAGTGGGCTGGTCCTTAAGAGTCCAACGGATGCTAGCGCTCCTATTGCGTTCCTACTTTTAGTCGAAGATAGAGGATGACGCGGAATGTTACGTTAGGACGTGCCTTGTGTGTCAATTGGATAAACCGGAGAGGAAGAAGGAAGTCGGTTTGTTACAACCCTTATTTATCCCCGAGAGACCTTGGATGTCAGTCTCAATGGATTTCATCAGTGGATTTCCAAAGGTGGACAACATGGCGTCAATTATGGTGGTGATTGATAGATTCTCCAAGTATGCGGTCTTTGGGCCAACTGTTATAACTTGTCCCTCGCATATTACAGCTGAGTTCTACAAGAACGTGATCAAGTATTTTGGAGTACTAGCGGATATTGTGAGTGACTGAGATGCCAGATTTACAGACCGATTCTGGGCGTCTCTTTTTAATTTGATGGGTTGCAATTTGAAGTTTTCAACGGCAAATCACCCACAAATAGATGGCCAAACCGAACGAATCAATAGTTTGTTAGAGGAGCATCTTCGGTGTTACGTAAGTGTAAGTTAACACAATTGGTTGAATTTACTTGATACTGCACAGTTCTGTTATAACTTACACAGATCTTCAGCTACGGAGAAGAGTCCTTTTGAGATAGTGCTGGGACAACAGCCTCTCACTCCACTGGAAATTACTCAGCAAAGGACAGGTGGCAAATATCCTGTGGTGCATAAGTTTGCGATAGAGAAGCAAGAGTTATTGGATGAGGCGAGGAACAGTCTTCGTAAAGCTTCTCGACGGATGAAGAAGCAAGTGGATCTTTGGAGGAAACTGTTAGAATTTGAAGTAGGAGATAAGGTTTTTTTGAAACTATCCCTGCAGATTTGGAAGAAGATCTCAAGTAAGCAGGTTCATAAGGGTTTGGTGCTAAGGTACGATGGATCGTTTGAAGTGCTGCATGTAGTGGAGAATGTGGCATACTGACTAAAACTACCCGAGTAGTTAAAGGTACACCCTACTTTTTATGTTAGATTTTTCAAGCCTTACTATGAGGATGCATCAGATCCGAATAGGAGTCAGGTGAAGCGAGCATCATCAGTTGTGAGAAAACAGTTCGAGGATCAAGTGGAGAAGATCCTAGATCACCGTACCATGGGTCAATATAAGAAGAACCGACGGACTGAGTTCTTAATCTAGTGGAAGGGTAAACCTGTCGTGAAAGCTATGTGGGAGAAAGATACAACCTTGTGGCAGTTCGAGGATCAGGTGAACAACTACCTTCAGATTAATTCGACAAGGGCGTCGAATCCATCTGGTGGGGGTGGTTTGTTAGATTCCTAAGTTCTGGAGCACTTCCTAGCAACCTTCATGGGGAGCCTTAGGAAGAAAGTTAGCTGGATTCACGCATAAGGAAGGCATGAAAAAACACTAAGGCAAATGTAGGTAAGTGAGATCAAACTTGGTGCGAATTTTGGTAGAGCCTCGGTCTTTGTGGAGATTGACTCAACCAGGCTAAGGTCTTGACGAACTAAGGACTTAGCCCATGCTCGGATGAATGGATTACGACTAATGGACTTGTTGTGAGAAGCATTGGATCAAATTAGTGTGCTAGTGGGCTTCGATGAGATCACATTGCATCATCAACAGATAGAGATCGCGGGGAGATCTTGGATAATGTGGCAATGACTGGGAATTAGAGTTATAGTGAAACTCAACATCTGAAGATAGTGGAGATCTTCGCGAATAAGGATGTTAGTGCTCTAGATAAATGTAAACTCTATCTTCTTGTTATCTTATCTTATCTTATCAGTCAGAGCCCTATTTAGATGGGGGTGTCGTCTAATTGGTCTACGTGATTTAATCTGATAAGGATAAACATGATCTTAATACGATCTTAAGTAGTGCGGATTTAGTGAGAATCTGAATGTAACTTGGACTCCAAGTTAGGACGCCTATATATAGTTCATTCAAGCTTTGCGCTTCTCATTCATGTTGAGAGAGTATTCATTGTATTCTTTTGAGGGAAAGTAATATAAAGGTTAGTTGTTGACCGTATCTCTCTTGTCTTGTGATTGTCATTATTTCCTTATTGATTCCGTAATGTTGTTTATTATAGTGTACAAAGCAAACACTTCGAGAGTTAGGAATGACTGAGTCTTGCTTTAATGGATATAAGTGAGAACGTCGTACAAAGGGTGTGAGCGAGAAACTTAGGGTGAAAGTATAAGTTTCAAGGTTACGTTTGTAACAAAAGGCGCAAAAATAAAGAAAGACCTAAGAGACTTGAATTACCATCATACCCTTACAGACGAACTAGGTAAGGAGAGGAGGAAGCAAGGAGTTGCGATCTGAGCAAGTTGAAGCACAAAGCTAGGACCAAGGAAAAAGCTAAGAGGGTGTAAAGACTTATGGTGAGAGAAAGTTGGATCTGGTGAAATCAAAGGGAGGAAAAACATAAGGGTTTAGGGGTAAGAGAAAAGCTAGAGCTTCTTTCTCTTTCATTCTAGTTGTAAGAATACTTTTTAACACTCCTCTCAGGAAGCAACATTTTCCAAATACGGTTAAGATAAAGAATTAAAATGATCTTTAACAAACAAAATGGCAACAATTTAGAACATTAGATCTGTTCTAGTTAATATGTCCTAACATGTTCCTTTAAATCTCATCCATATATTTATATGAAATTCACATAAATATTTGAATGAAATTTAATGAAACATAATAGGAATTCCATAACTAAACAAAAGATCTGATCCCAGAATTTAGGTGAGAAATTGATTAGCTCATTTAGTTTCATTTTTAGTTTTTAATAACTTTTTATTTTTGATTTTAAAGTAAAAACAACATTTTGTTCAATTGTTAATATCAAAATAATTATATTTTATTATTAATAATAAGTAAATATTAACTAAAAATAATTTAATTAACTATTTTTTTCTCTAATATGAATCTATTAATATATTCTTTAATTATGAAAACTAATTTATTTTAAATTTATGTATTTAAAGACATTTTAAACTTAAAATATATTTACTAAATAATTATCAAATTTGAAAATATTAAAATAATTATAAAAATTAAATATAGTAAATAATTAATATTAAATAATTCAATAAAATATATCTAATTGATTTTTAAAACAAAGAAATGAGGAAAGTTTTTAATTTTTGTTTTTTATAAGTTATAAAAATTGAGAGAAATCACAACAAAAATTAAATTTCATAAATCAAAATACATATTTTTTATATATATTTGACAATAGACATATGAAAATTTTAATGAATCTAAATATGAAAAGAAAAATTCAAAAATATATAATGAACAGAATCAAGCCCGAAAATAATCGTTTATTGATAAAATGGAAGAATAGACAAAGATTTATGGTACTGAAACCTTTTCTCGAGCAGGATAGGAACGAATCCCCCAAATGCCTCTTTTCCAATTTAGATTTACGTTTTCCCCTTGCTTTGCTTTCTCCGCCTTTTTTTCATCAGAAGTCAATATGTAAGAACCGTTACAGCCTTCCTAGATACTAAACATCCCCCAACGAATCACATACCTTCAATTTCAATTATTCTTCACTTCTTGAAACATATCATAATCGAAACAAACAGAAAACAAATCCAAATCCGATGAATAAATGTTGATCTTTATTAATAGTACGTAAGTAAACAAATTATATATCTTCTTCAGTTTGATTCAACTTCACTGTCAAGTTCATGCTCCCACCAAACTCATTATTGGGTGAAATAAAACAATGAAACCGTGAGAAAGTTAATTTTCTCTGTCGAGATCGACACCCATTTGGACATTCTGTAACAAATTAATAGTGCATGTATCTACGAGAGTACACCTTCCATAAAAGTCACGGGAATAGATAGCATCCTGGTTTGGGAAATTGGCAATTCATGGAGGGATCAACTGTAACAGGATTCATACTGGTACTTTACATGAGACTGACAATACCAACAATTTGGAAGTGACAACATTTAAACGTTAAAATGAAATCTGGCAAAATCCTAAATCTGTTAATGCTTCAAGTTAAAACTGTCCTGCTGGCAAAACTTATGTTTCAGTTATCTCATCACAGCAGACGAAGTATACTTCCTACAAGCTTTGATGCCTTAAAATCTACAAAAGAAAATGGCTCTTAAAAGAGAGTAATGACCTACTTCATGTCTCCAACAACAGTTTGAAGATTAATGTTGACCGAATATTCTCTGAAATACAGTTCTGGTAGTCTAAAACTCAAGCAAAACATTGCCTGTATGATAAAGTAAACACCAAAGAACAAAGATGAATAAGTTGAATGAAAAAAGTTTCCATGTCCATGAGTATACTTATTTACAGTATGAAAATGTGTGTACTGGAAGGAAGAAAGTATTGACAATAGAGGTTAACCATAATAAGAGAAACATGAACCTTGTTTGGAGCAACATCTCTAACCCGGTGAAATATTGGGTCTTTTATAGGGGCATTTAAGGCAGACTCCGCCTCCTGCAAAAAGAGTTTAATCCGAATATCATTTATGAGATTAGAAAATAGAAGCAACCATGATAAAATTCACCAGAAACGGTTTTAAAATGTTTCCCCTGACATTCAAACACTATTGTTTCTCAAAGAAATACTCAACCGAAATAAGACACGAGATGTAGATTCTACGCCAAGACAAAATAACCAGTTTTGTTGTTAATAATGCCTCTACAACTGTTTTTATCAATTCCCCTCCCAGTATAAATAAGGTTGGAGAGTCAAAGTAAACATATGTTGAATAAGTCAAAAGAAATCACTCTAGGGTGTCCAATAGACACATATATCCACCACACCACAAGCTAAATAATCCGCTTAACCAAAAAGCAAGAGCATGGTCACAGATTGATCTTACTGAAATTATCGATTCCTTGCTTTCATTTGCTCGCATGAAGCAATAGCAGTGAATCCACGGAAGAGAACTCTTCCAATCTCTTCTCCCAATAAGGCTCCTAAAAGCATCTGAGAGAAATGATGAACTCAACCTTTTAGCTCAAACAATGAAACAGCATCAAGCAAGATGGTGATCTCCTAATTGATATGGTGAGTATTAATATACAGAAACAACCAAAAAGAACTTCTAACATTTTCAAAGAAACAGCATCAAGCAAGATGGTGAACTACTAACAAATGTGCAGTATAATGATACACAGAAACAACCAAAAAGAAGTTTAATATCTTCAAGGAAACAATGTGACCATAGGCAGAAATGAAATTAGTAAATAACCTGCCCATGAAACAATTGCCAACAGCAAATATTAATAGCATTTTGCAGATGTACGCACAGGAAAAGTACATGATAAGAAACATATACGTGGAGAAAAGAATGGAGAAATCAAATGATTAATGCCACATGTCTGTAAATAAAACAAAACATTTGGCATAACCCTATAGCAGCTGGCGGTGAAAAGAAATTTAAAAAATCAAAATTCTGGAAAAACAAAATGATAAAGAGGAAAAGCAAGTAATTTCTGGGAAAGAATAAATATACAAGCAAATGGAGTACACATACATACACACCAGTGATGAACAAATGTTTGCAGTCACATTTGAACATGAATCCCCATAGATTAGTTGCAATCAGAAGAAAAGAGTAGTCTAAAATTGTATGTACCAAGAAATTGCAAAGCAGAGGCAGGAAGATTCATAATGAAATGATCAACATGCTCCCAAGGTTTTGCATTGAATAACTCTGAGGATTTCATTCTTTTATTTGCATTCCCTTTTTTCCTACAAGTGAAGGAAGGACTGGTATCATTCGTATTTGTGTTCTCTGCTTGAGAAAAGGAGATCAGTTAGTCTGGCTGAACGTACAATAAAATATCTGTATAAGCATTTAACTTCAGTACTCTGGCATTTTAGACTTTCGGAATGATGAAATTCCTGAATGTGGAGCTATTAATACCTTCCCGACAAGAATATGAAGTTCTTCTAACTGCAGCAACTGATGTATCTGCCTTATCACACAGACCCTGTGAATTCTTCATATCATCTGAAATACCATCTGGGACTTCCTGCACCTCAACTGGGAAGGAAAGGATTCAACATTAAACTGAATGAAGAACCTGAAGAAAGGATGATCAATCAACAAATCTTACTTGCTATCCATGCATTGTCCATCTGAGATTCCTCATCGCCAGATGCTATGTTATTTCTAGTCCGCGGAACAGCCATCATGTGGGAAATAAAATTTCTTGCATCCATATTATATGCATGAACATGATTTTCAACCTTGTTGAGTTTTGCATTGATCTCCAGATAATGAACACTATCTGGATTCAAGTCATTTGCATAAACAATGCACCCTTTCTGTGCAGCTGGAATAGCAAAAGGGCCAATACCGGCAAACATATCACAAATGGTATCCCCTGGTCGGAATTGAGAAACCAACCTTATGTGTTCATGCTCCAATCTAGAGTTCCAATAAACCAAACTGTAATCAAGCTTAAATGTGGCCCCATATTGCTTTACTTCTGTGACCATACTGTTTTCTCCAGCCAAAACTTCAAACTTTGGTACTCGGAACTCATTGGTAATGGTTCCAACTTTATTGACGACAGTTTTGATCCTGGGGTAATTTTTCTGCCATCATAAATTAACAGTTTAACAGTCCATTCTGCTCTATCTGAGCAAAAGAGTTAAAACAGACGTCTAAAAGTGACAGTAGACCAAATAATTCAAACAATTTAGAATCAGAGGATTATAGAAGTAAGAACATTTCAAAGTTTAAACAGTATCACATAAGTGCATGAACTTAAAATAAGTTAGGTGCTGCACAAGATGTTTCTGAATAACGTACCAAAACCATAAAACATGATGGCAGGATGTTATTGTGGAACAAAACAAAACACTAATTTTTAGGAAAAAGAAAGGGATTTACAAAGGTATGCTCAAGAATCAGTAAAGTAATCCCTTGTGCAAATAGTTGAACAAGGAGGATGTATACAGCTTTTTATACCACAGAAATAATTGGTAGTTTTCTTAACAGGTTGTCAAAAGAAAAATATGGACTAAGCCAAAAGAACTGGAAACTTACATCATAAATGACCTTGGCAATAACATCCTTGTATGGAAGTAATTCATCATGTATATTGAGATGGGCGATGTGGCCTGCATGCATATGAAAAGAGAGAACATATCTTTATCACTACTAGGTTTCTCTTCTCAAAGTTAGCAATTATAATGTTTAATAGTTATCTTACAAGTGAATGATAAATCAGATGGCATCTAATTAGAGAAAAAGAACTTTAACATTGTCTTTTAATAACATTAATCGATTTGAGAGCAGGCCGATGAAAGATGGAAAAGAATATAACATAAATTAAATACTTAACTATTGTTTCAAAAGATGAAGGTACCTCAACTCCAGGAGGAATAATCTGCTTCAATATATGATCTACAATGATTTCAACCCATGACAGAGTTTAGCTATTTGTCAATTTACAGACTAATATAAATATTCATGCTCAGTATCAAGAATGATGCGGCTTGATATGTTACTGAGCAGTGTCAGTCATAAATAACACAGTCCTAAAACTTTAACAAAACTTAAGCTTTCAGGTTCAGTGATTCTTTTGACATGATATCATAACGTTTACGTCTCAGATATCTTACATTCAGATAGTGCTACATTGAACTAAACTAAAAGAAACATCAATCCAGTTTCAGCATAAGGTACAGTAGGTATGTGCTTTCTCCATACTCTCAGTCCAACAAGCTTTCATGTGAGAAGGCATATAATCCAATCCTAAGCTTCACTCAACATATTAGTCTTCGTTGTATGCTTTCTTCATGATGCTTATGAAATGATGTTAGTCATATTGCTGTAAAGAATTTAGTCATAACTTCAATATGCTAGCATATGACAAGTGAAACCATAAGACAAGTAACACGTTGATCAGGGCATCCCTCTTGAAGTAATGTAAATTTGGCATGTGCCTAGTCAAGACAGGACTCATACTTGTGTACAGGGGCAATATCAAACAATTTCACATTTCAGATAATAAAAATGGAACGGAAAAGGACTACAACATATATCTGCACCATTTGATATGCAAACTGGTCAATAATTGCATTTAAACATCAACTTTTGTCGAAGGGCAGATTTGTACTGGGGAAGCTTACTCTAAATTCAGCTTAACATAACTGAAACAATTTATGTACTATATTTTAGAATTGATAGGAATAGATTGCAACAGACCTGCACCCCAGTAAGAATATCCAAGAGTCAATGAATAAGGAACTACTTCAATTTTGCACAGCCTCCTCAACTCATCTACCTTTTCCTCTGGTATATCAGCTAAATCTGTTGCCCATTAAGAGACTTCAATCAGACATAGAAAAAATTGCAGAAAATAAGGTGAGCAACTTGTTGGAAAGCAGCATCATAACTTTCAATGCATAATGTCATGAGCCAAACAATATACTTTAGACGGAGGTGACTAAAGAAACTACCAAACAGACTATGCACCTTCAATTTAGGAGCCTTATTTTTGCAGATATTTCTTACCAGCATTTTGGATTCTTTCAGACAATATCAGATAACGATTATTCTCACTTGTCGGATCTTCAGCAATAGGTTTCACACGAGCCTTACAGAGCAAGTAACTGCAAGCCCAAATATATGAGCCCAAAATCACATAAATAACATGGTAGCCAACTATAATAGATACTCAACAGAATAACGGTACCCTTTCAGAATGCCAGTGGCAACTTTGCAGAGCTCACGGGGAATTCTAAGTGCCCATAAATTGAATATGACATCGAATTTACTTTCTTCCAGCATTTCACAGTGAGAGAGTTGGTTTTGAGTACTACCAAGAAGTTCACGGTCACACAAAAAGGCTTGCAATGTCACAAGCAGACATATATTAGTGGGAAAGCAATTGCATGCTGCCTATTGCAAGTTTTAAAATGGATCAAGCAGAAGAAGATTGGAGTTTTTGTTTTCCTTTTCTTTTTTCGGACATTCAAAAGCAAATTGGGTTTTATGTAATGAGGGGTAAGTTTTTCATTTTTCAAACATCATGCCACCTAAGAGAAGATTTGAAACAAAAATCACTTGTTCTTGAGAAAAGAGTGTCAACCATTAGGCTATTCCCTCAACCCAAAAGGTTGGAGCTTTAAGATATGATAAGAATGCTTAATGTCTTAATGTTATTCCATTAGGACTCTAGAATATAATACTATTAGGCACAGACGTATTCATCTATAACAATCCAGAAACCAATAAAAGCATTCTATATAGTAGTAGAAAGTTCAGACATTTTTGATGAATTTGAGTACAAAACAAAGTCTTATAAAGTGGGTATATGGCAGCAACCCAGAAATTGAAGTTAAATCCAGCAACGAATAAACCAACATCGGTTTAGAAGTACTACAACTGAGCATACAGCAGCAACAACCAATGACATCAAGGCTTAGATCGGATTGAGATAAAAACAACTCGAACTGAGTGAACTGAAACAAAATCGTTGTTGAGGGATTTCATTCTTACAATCTGATCCTAGAGAGTGACCGGCGGTATAAACGGACGACGGCTGCTACAAGTAGAGACGCATCGAAGAGAATAACGGGAGATAGACAGCTGCTGGAAACGGCGACGCTTTTTAACTCAAATGCAAATACACATGAGAATATGATATTTAACAACCGCGTTTAGTTCTTTTTGAAACAAAAAAAAAGACTCAGCCATGGGTTTTGACTTTTGAGTCGTCAGTCAGGTAACCCAAATTGATTCAGAGTAATAAATTTAGATAATGGTTTCAGATATAGAAATTATTTTCAATGAAGAATACATAATATAAAAATAATAGAAAATTATTTGTTCTTAATTAAAATTCAGAAAAAAATAACAATTGGCTTTAGTGTTTCAGATTAACATTAAAAAAAAGCTATAAATTCACACTTTGAATTTATATCTTCTTAATCCCCTGTTTGGAACTCGATGGATTGAATTCTATCCATCCGTTTGGAATTATAAAATTAGCATGAATTGAATTCTTGCTAGAATTCAATCTCCACTTTTTTAAGGAGTTGAATTCACGTTTGAAAGTACGTCTCTGCTACTCTAGGAATAAAAGCAAACCCATAAGGCAAAATATATAAACTTGGTTTTCAATTCGTACGAAAATGGTGGTCTTTTTACTTTTTTTTTTTTATTTTGATAAAGGTGATTTTATTTTTCTCTAATATAATTTCTGTTATTATATTATTAAATTATCTTCAAAATATAAACTTCAATTTATATTTGATTTAATAATTAAAAATAATTTAAATAAATA